>JAFMSR010000013.1:1682506-1694410 GCA_022818135.1 Saxidomus purpurata
CTTTAGAGAGCAGCAAAGGTCTAAAAAGTGGCTTATTTAAGGAGAAAGGTTGCACAAAAAAGTAACAAGCTGAGTTATATACCAACATGTTTGGGAGACATTGTAGTTTATTGTACAGAAGATAAGAGTTGCCGACCTTGGGTGGAAAGTTGGAAAAGGTCAAGGTCAAATTCAATACCAAAATAAAGAAATACCTTACTTTACTTAAATGTTAAATAGTGTTTTAAACGCACATGGAATGGTAAACTATTTAACTTAACATAATACCTCAATATCAATGCTACAAATCTGCTTCCAACTTTGAGTCTGCTAAGGTTTAGGTCAATGTCATTTCAAGGTCAAATACTAAAAAATCACTAAAAATTAACTTTCTACCAAATATCAAATCTGTTAACTTGTATAAATGATTGTAAAACACATATCTTTACTCATTTACATAAGTATAGGGTTATATCCATTGAAATGGAAGCAATTTTGTAAAAATAAATGTTAATATGGATGGGTATATAATTGAAATTACCCCACCCACCATCCTAAAATATTTTATTTGCGCTTACTGCATATGCAATCCACATACAATACGACCGTGTTTTTGTTATAAATATCACTGGAAACAGTTTAACAAATAACAATTTTTCTAAAACTACTGTTTTGACTCTTTTGTACTAAATTGGATTAGCATGGGTCAAGGTCAATGTCATTTCAAGGTCAAATAGTTAAAAATCACCAAAAATAAGCTTTCTACCAAATATCAAAGCTGATACATTTTATAAATGATGTTTAAACACATATCTTTAAACTTTAACACAAGTAAAGGTTTATATCCGTTGAAATGAAAGCAATTAAGTAAAAATAAATGTTTATATGGTAAGTATAACTGAAATTACCCCACCCACCACCCTTAAATATGTAAGTTGCGCTTGCTGCATTTACAATCCAAAAACAATACGACAGTGCTTTTGTTATAAATATTACTAGAAACTTTTTAACTGATTACATTTTTTTCTAAAACTACTGCTTTGGACCTTGTACTAAATTTGAAAAGCAGAGGTCAATGTCATTTCAAGGTCAATATCACGTAAAATTCATAAAAACCATTAAACATCATACATAACATTACTTATAATACATTCAACTTTTTTATTTTTTCTACTTAATGGCACGTCTATATAGCACAAGCATGTACCAAATTATCTTTGAATAAAAAAGAACTTGTACAATAGGCATTTTACATAGATAATGTTATGTAGTTAGGGTACTTAATATTTTTCAGCAACATTTTTGATACATGTGTTTGTAATTTCAGTATGAACAAAAAGACACTGATAAACTGACCATACACAGTAAGCTTATTTGAGATGGAATATATGTACATGTTTTCAAGAGATATTCTTAAAGTAACTACAGCTTACCACCATATGAAAGTACATGTACATATCATGTACGTTTACCCCACCCACCATGTTAATATAAGCTTTCTTCTTGCAATGCCAGCCCATATTGCATACATAATATAATGAAAACTAAATGTCTAAACAGAGTTTCTGCACTAACTGTTATAATTTTTTATCTCAAGTTATTTCTGAAGTTATAACAATTTTCAATTTCATTATTAAACTAAGTCGATACGAGTGTTTACAGTGTATTTAAGTAAAATTATACTAAAACTGAAATGCCCATCATTGCTTATTAAAAACATACAACGCATGTCTTGACCCCAATGATAATAGTATCAAGGTTAAGGATGTCTGATGATGGTAGACAAATTTCAAAAGCTCAAGATAATACATTGCTTCAATGGTAATAGTACATTGTACCAAGGTCAAGGATGCCTGACGATGAACAAATTTCAAAGGCTCGAGACAATACATTGTCGTCAGAGTTAATACATGGAACTGGTAGACAAAATAAAAGCAAATTCCTGAAAGTCTTTACAAAGACAGTAAGCTACTTGGGAGTCAATTTGTTTATTACTTTAATACTAAACCAACCATGTAAACAGTGCCCTACATGTCCATGTACGAACTAAATATTAAATTATTTTCGACTAGTTAATAACTAAACCTATTTACCAGTATAAGTTTGCACTATACATGTGTTATGGTGCATGCACAATACATTTTTGTTATCTGCACGAATTAATGATATTTACTTTCACCACCCTCTCGAAGCAGACAGAAATGAAACTGAAGAAACAACAAAAGGCTAAAATGCTTAGCTCAAAGATGTGATGTAGAACTGCAAAATTAGGAATTTTCTGTGACAACAGGTATGAAGGTACTTGGAAATGTTTTCCATGCAAAAGCAATGCCTGACAAGCTTCAGAAAAAGTAAGATGTTGTATACAACCATTCTAATAGTCCAGCCTACCAATTATGAACTCGTGTATAATACTCTTAAGCGTTGTAAGGAGCAATTGAGTGCTCTTGATCAAGATTTTTGTCCAATAGCATTCGATATGGGTTTGCAGTAGAGATTATATAATCGTGACAAGGTCTTATGAATATGGTGTGTGGCGTCATTCTTTTAGATCGGGAATGCACTTGCTTATGCTTTTTATGATTGGTGGTGTTCTATAATTACGCTGTCTTCTCCATTTTCGAATCTGGTGTGCATCTTCTCTGACAATCTATCCCGGCTTGACCTAGACAATGCAACAGTCTTTAATGCCTTTGTTAGATGAGTTCAGTGCTCAAGGGCGGGAAGCATCACCAACGTTGGCCTTTTGGGACAATTACCTTTAGAACATTTCAACACCATTCAAATTGTATCTAAATGCATCTAGCCATACCCTCTTTGATGTGTGTGAAACAGTCGGTCTCTGTTTTTATCATTTTATCTTTGCATCAAGCAGAACAATATATGCATGAGATATGTGCTATTTTGTATTGAAAATACAAAGACTACCTAATATTGTCCACAACAGTTACTTACGCAAGGTCAATTTAACTGATATATTACTGATTTGAAGTAACTGGAAAAAAAACGTTAAAGCAAACGGCTTTATTGACAAGCCGTGATTTGGCCGAGTCTGTGACAGCAAAATTTCCCAATTGATTAAAATAAGCAAATGATGTTGACCAAACAAGACCACATCATACAGACTCATTTAGGCAATTTTAAAATGACCCCTATAGAGCCATTTTCTTTGCTGACAGCCCTTGCAAGCTGGTAAATATTGCGACTGTAGTTCCTCTTCAAACTGAAAGTTCCCTTCTATATTGTAATATCGAAGGCAGTGCTAGTCTTGAAGGCTTTGTTGAAGTTGCTTTGTTGCTCCCAAAGACAAGATGGGAGCTGTTGGCAGGTATTATAATTGTGCCAAAGGCAAACCCTAGGTCGATTGATATACCAACTAGAGATTGTTTTTCACAAAAAAACTTGTCTCCCCCCTTATGACCTTGACCTTTGAGTTAGTGACCCCAAATTATAACGAGAAATTGACCAACGGTCACTGTGACCTTGACCTTTGAACTACTGACCCCAAAAACAATAGGGATCATCTGCTCAATAAGACCAATCATCCTATGAAGTTTGAGGTCTGTAGGTCTAAAGGAACTCTAGTTATCATCCGGAAACGAGAAATTGACAAACGGTCAGTATGACCTTGACCTTTGACCTACTGACCCCAAAAACAATAGGGATCATCAGCTCTATAAGACCAATCATCCTATGAAGTTTGAGGGCTGTAGGTCAAAAGGAACTCTAGTTATCATCCGGAAACGAAATTGACCAACGGTCACTGTGACCTTGACCTTTGAACTACTGACCCCAAAAACAATAGGGATCATCTGCTCAATAAGACCATTCATCCTATGAAGTTTGAGAGCTGTAGGTCAAAAGGAACTCTAGTTATCGTCCGGAAACGAAGAATGGACGGACGGACTGACGGACTCCCCCAGTTTGAGGGTTGTAGGTCAAAAGGAACTCTAGTTATCATCCGGAAATGAGAAATTGACCAACGGTCACTGTGACCTTGACCTTTGACCTACTGACCCCAAAAACAATAGGGATCATCTGCTCTATAAGACCAATCATCCTATGAAGTTTGAGGTCTGTAGGTCTAAAGGAACTCTAGTTATCATCCGGAAACGAGAAATTGACCAACGGTCAGTGTGACCTTGACCTTTGACCTACTGACCCCAAAAACAATAGGGATCATCAGCTCTATAAGACCAATCATCCTATGAAGTTTGAGGGCTGTAGGTCAAAAGGAACTCTAGTTATCATCCGGAAACTTGGAAATTGACCAACGGTCACTGTGACCTTGACCTTTGAACTACTGACCCCAAAAACAATAGGGATCATCTGCTCAATAAGACCATTCATCCTATGAAGTTTGAGAGCTGTAGGTCAAAAGGAACTCTAGTTATCGTCCGGAAACGAAGAATGGACGGACGGACTGACGGACTGACGGACGGACGGACTGACGGACAGGGCAAAAACAATATGTCTCCCCCCGAGGTGGGGGAGACATAATTAAGAGATGTACATTCATCTCATGGCTATAAACTCTTTTGTTGTGTTGCAGAAAAGCAGTGTTTGCTGGTGATGATTTGGGAGGCAATATATTCTTTTCCTAAACTAACCTTTGTACCAGAAGAAGCATATATTATATTGATATTGAATGCTAGGTCTGATCATTGCAAGATAGCAATATAGTCTGCATTTTAGCCCCGATACAGACGTTATGGTGATGCTGGAACACCATTTCAACTGCATCGGCGCTAAAATTGTGTATTTCCAGATAGGCAAACACTCCTATAAATACAGTGCTCAATGTCACTTTACTTTGCATTTTTTCTTCCCTGACATCTGGGTAACTTGATTTTATTCTCCCTCAGTATTGTTTTGAGGGTTGTGACACAACATGCCTTTTCTTTGCAATTTGCAAAAAAACAACACATGAGCTACTGACTGATGTTGTAGGCACATGCAAGGATATGTGCACTGCTGAGTGTGCATGTGAATCACTGCAACAGTGGCATGTGGCTATGGGGCAAGCATAGACAGCCACTGTGTTGTTTTCATGCATTGAATAAAATTGGGATTTCCGCAACAATGGTAATATGTATTAAAATCAATGATGGTCATTTCTTTTTGGAAGTTTTGCTATACTTTGTACTAAAACGACTGTAAAAATTGTATTTCTTTAACCTGATACTGATTTGTAGATCGTAACGTACTTCATAATGAAAAATAGATACTTGTAACAATTATAACACTTACTGCAGAAACTATGTTTACACATGAATATTTTGTTGTATTATAAATGCCATATGGACTAGCATTGCAAGTAGATAGCGTTCAATAACATGATGGGTGGGGTAAATGTACATGTACATTACATGTACTTTCATATAAAATGTATAATGGTTAGCTGTATACATGTAGTTACATTGAGAATATCTCTTGATTACATGTACTTATTTTCCATAAGCTTTCTGTCTACGGCCAGTTTTTTAGCGTGTATAATTTATCTTCATACTAAAGTTACCATCACATGTAGCAAAAATGTTCTTGAAAAATATTAGGTATCCTAACTATGTGATATTATTTAAATTGTCTATAGTTGAGGTTCTTTTTCATTCAAAGATAGTTTGTTACATTCTTGTGCTGTATAACTGAGCCATATAGTAGATAAAAATAAGTTGTATATATTATAAATAATGATTTATACGATATATAATACTTTTTATGAATTTTAGGTGATATTGACTTTGGAATGACATTGACCTTGACCTCCATTGCTAATCCAATTTAGTACAAAAGAATCAAAGCAGAAGTTATAGAAAAAATGTTTGTTAAACTGTTTCCTGATATATTTATAACAAAAACACTGTCGTATTGTTATGGATTGTAGATGCAGCAAGCCAAAATGAAAGATTTTAGGATGGTGGGTGGGGTAATTTCAATTATGCTCTCACCATATAAACATTTCAATTTACTAAATTGCTATTATATCAAGGGATTTAAACCTTTACTTATTTTAAAGTGTAAAGACATGTGCTTAAACATCATTTCTACAATTTATTAGATTTGATAGTTGATAGAAAGCTTATATTTAGTCTTTTTTGACTATTTGACCATGAAATGATCTTGACCTTGACCTATGCTAATCCAGTTCAGTATCAAAGAGTCAAAACAGTAGTTTTAGAAAAATTGTTATTTGTTAAACTGTTTCCAGTAATATTTATAACAAAAACACTGTGTTATTGTATGTGGATTGTAGATGCAGCAAGCTGAAATGAAAGATTTTAGGGTGGTGGGTGGGGTAATTTCAATTATACTCATCCATATTAAAAGTTATTTTTACAAAATTGCTTCCATTTCAATGGATATAACCCTATACTTATGTAAATGAGTAAAGATATGTGTTTTACAATCATTTATACAAGTCAACAGATTTGATATTTGGTAGAAAGCTTATTTTTAGTGATTTTTTAGTATTTGACCTTGAAATGACATTGTCCTTGACCTTTGCGGGCCATAACTTTTACAAACATTTGTAGCCTTGATAGTGAGGTGTTATGTTAAATAAACTATTTTAGCATTCCATGTATATTAAGATTATTATTTTAGAGTCAAATAGTTTACTATACGTTTTTATTTTGGTGTTCAATTTGACCTTGACCTTTTCCAACTTTCCACCAAAGGTCGGCAACTTTTATTTACTGTTCAATAAACTTCAATGCCTGCCAAACATTTTTGAATATAACTTAGCTTGTTACTTTTTTAGTGCATACTGGACTCAAGTAGCAGTCAAAATGCTGCTCTACTAAAATAGAATCAAAGGACAATACAGATGACATAGGCGCAGCATCGTAAATAAGCGGTAAATAGATAAATGTATTGACATACTACTACAGTTAGTGTGGTATGATATAATTCTTTCTGATTTATGATTACGGTGTGTCTCTTTGTGAATATTGTACTATGTTTTTTTCTGGGTACCTTTAAGAATTTATTTCTTAAAAACAAGCTCTGTACAATGTTTGTATTTATACATATTTCAGGACATGAAGAAGGAATTGTAGCCAATGGAAACATGTCGGATGTTGAAAACTTGCATCAACATCATGGTGAGCAAGATGGAGAAGAAAAACAACATGCGATTCATGTATTAAATGAAAAATTGAAAGAGCCAGATACTCAAACTGAATATCAAGAAGAAAGTAAAGATTTCACAGGATTGGGCACTCAAATTATGAGGACAACAGAATGCTCTGCAGAAACCACTTCAGAAAAAGAGACAATAAAAGGAGATGACAAAAGCAGAGCATCTGAAAACACACAAGGTAGGTGTCAATATATATGGGTAAATAAGCTGAAGTTGTTTGTACAATATACACACTTAAACCTAAATCAAGTGTATATTAAGAACTAAAATTGTATACATTTTAACTCGTATGTTGGCCGTCTGTTATAATGACTAGTAACGTGAATGAAATTGTATATATTACGTTACCACTTATATATGATACCCGGCTATATTATCGTATATGACATTTTAGATACATACAAAACATCTTAATATTATATAACCCGTGTTAGGCCTACTAAAAAGTAGTCTGTTTCCTGTAACCCTACCGACCCTCCTTTTTTACCACCGACCCAAAAGTGTTTATGACCCTGAAAAACATTGGCATCAAGAAACATTATTATGGAATCTTTATGGAATCTGGTGTTGCCTGTGATCAAAAAGCATTTTTATTGGTTTCTTCCATAAATATTAGAACAAATACCTTGTAATAGCTGAATACTGTCCATCAAATTACAAAATCACACTAAAAATAAATTTTAAAAAATTACCTACCTACCGACCCATCTTTTTCAGCATGTTACAGGAAACAGAAATATTTTTAGGCCTTATAAAAGGTTGTGGGATAGTAAAAGTCTTCCATAATTTTGATATTATTAAAGACAAGCGTATTCGTAATTTATTCTTTAAAGGACCAAAATACAGAATTCCTTCTACTATTGATTTTCATGCTTGTCGTGGTCATATTGCGGAATCCATCGAAACTTTTTGTGTTAAATGGTGTCGTCGTGAGAATGCTGATCCAAATGCATTAACGTCTTGGAAACGAAGTATTTTTAACATTGTCGATTCTCGTATAAAATTTTACCAAACAAATGAACACCTACTTCCATCAAAACCCAAGTTTACTTTAAGACATCTGAAAAAGGAAATCCAAGAATTTCATTCTAAGTATGTCTTAGTTCCAGCAGACAAGGCGGCTAACAATATTATCATCATTTGACGCCTACATTATATTAATGTTTTACAAAACGAACTAAATAGCACTAAAGCTTATATATTGAGTCCTTCCGTTGAACAAAATGTGGTCACTGATCACATCAGTGAAGTTTCTAATTTGAAAGTTCGTATAGATGATCAACATATTAAACTTCCTACTATGTACTGGATTCCTAAATTACATAAACAACCATATAAAGCTCGTTTCATCGCTAATTCAAGCTCTTGTACCACTACAAATATTTCAAAACTATTAACATCTTGCCTAACTGCTATAAAAGCCCACGTGAAAAGATATTGTGATAAAGTATACGAAAACTCTGGTAAACATTTATTTTGGTCGATCAAAAATTCTGGCGAAATCCTGGATAAGTTTAAAGTTAATAATTACAAAGTAACTTCAGTCAGTACATATGATTTTTCTACACTGTATACCACTTTACCACATAATTTGATAAATGACAAGCTAACTGCCCTAATCCAAAAGACTTTTGCCAGGGAGAATGTTACATTTCTCGCCTGCAATTTCGATAAAGCTTTTTTTACTAGCTGTATTGTTAAACATTATACTATGTGGACCTGTGACGAAGTTTGTAAAGCCCTTTCCTTTTTATTGAACAACATTTATATTAGGTTTGGGAATGCAGTTTTCAGACAAGTAATCGGTATTCCCATGGGAACAAATTGTGCACCCCTTGTCGCAGATTTGTTTTTATATTGTTATGAAAGAGACTTTATGTTGAGTCTTTCTCCAGACACGCAGGCAGACATTATCACTGCTTTTAATAATACATCACGCTATCTGGATGATATTCTTAATATGGATAACCCGTTTTTTGGTCAATTGGTGGACACTATTTATCCCCGGGAACTCCAGTTAATTAAAACTAACAATTTGGATACTGGTGCTTCATTTTTAGATTTACATCTCTCTATTTATAACAATATTATACATACCAAAATTTATGACAAGAGGGATGATTTTAATTTTAGTATTGTAAATTTCCCCCATTTGGATAGGGATGTACCTCATGCTACATCTTATGGGGTATACATTTCTCAGTTAATTCGGTTTGCCAGAGCGTGTAGTTATGTTGAGGATTTCAATGAACGTAATCAATATATTACAAATAAACTTCTTCAACAGGGCTACCGTTATTACAAATTGCGTAAATATTTTGCTAAATTTTACTATCGTAATTCTGATTTGGTTTTGAAATTCAATAGTAATCTAAAGACTCTTCTGCGAGAAGGTATTTCAAAACCCGATTTTTATGGGGATGTGGTTTACAAACTTCGTAAGATTTTGGGTCATGGCAATTTTCCAACTGTATTTGCTAAAATTATAAAACGTTTTGTTAAAAGAGGTTACGACCCAACTGTTTTGAGACACACCGCATGTTTGGTGTTCAACCCGTTTACAGTTGGACGCTATGCTTCCCTCTTTGATTGTGTCTGACGGAAGAGGGGGAGGACTCTGTGATGGGCAGTTTTTAAATCCCACTGGGACGAAACTGTTTTGATTTCTGTCCTCTGGACTGTTTCGTCGGGCCCTTAAGGGTGTTTCTCTTGGTGCTCTGCCTTCTGCAAAGGCATTGAGTACATACGTTTTTTGGTTCTCAAGGTTTGCTTTTTATATATTTATACACGAGCATTTTTGTGTTTTACACACCATGCCTTTTGTGTCCATTGCGTGTGTTAGAGATTCACCTAGCAGGGATTACTTTTATTTACACTGTCCTGTGACTTTGGAACATGGTGGGGGTAAGAGTGAGGTTGGGTGCGCACCATAAACCGGTTTAAGCTCCCCAGTGGTGTTTTTGCCACTGACCGTTCCAAGGCGGTGCCCCACTGTGTTCCTTTAATTGTTCGTTTTGTCCTCGTGTGTTTGCTTTGTATGCTAGTGTGTGTTGGTAGTGTATATGTGTGTGTGTACATGATTGTGTGTGTGTGTCGTGTGTGTGTGTGTGTGTGTGTGTGTGTGTGTGTATGTGTTGGTGGTGTGCACTTCTGGGTGCTGTGGGGTTCGTTTTGGGGAGGCTGCGTTTTTGGTACGTGGCGTTCCCTGTTTGATATTATTTTTGTTTTTTTGTTTCCATAATCAATTTGCTCGTTAACAAGGTACTAATTCAAGGTGAAATAAAAACACAAAGTAAAATGTCACTTAAAGGGAACATTTCATGTTAGTGTGTGACAAAATGAAGCTACAGGTACACACTGAAACAATTTAGCTACACATATGTCTTTAATCATAGGTTTAAATTACCACCATGCATATTCAAAATGTTAAGCATCTTGTTTTTCAATATTGCATAATTATAGCTAGCTACAAAGTATAAACTACAATCAGTGTACAAAAATCCAACCGTAGGTTTCAAACCGATACTCTTTCTTGTGCAGTAACTCGAAATTAGCATATTCTTGCCACACACTTACAATTTATTTCATAAATGTTTACCATTTATTTATTATATAAAGTAAAGTAATGTAAATTTCAGTGCTTCTTGACACATCCTTTTCTCAAATAAAGTAGGGTGTGATCAACTTAAAACACATATCAGCATTTTATGATTTGTCATTAAAAGAACATGCATACCAATAAATAAACTACAGTATAAACTATATATTTTATTGATTTAGTAATGCAGAGTCATGTAAATTACACAGCAAGATCTGACCGATGAAGACGGCGTAACAAACTATGGAAAATGACATGTATTGGCCTTTGTTATAAAATGTAGGAGTCTATATTTCTTAGAACCTGATTTACATTTACAATGTACTTGTATCTTAATATCTATAATGGTAACATAGTTAACCGTCATATATCTGCTGTTCTATATGTACATGTAAGACGTATTTAGAATTTAGATCTATGTTGAGCTGAAAGGTTATGTGAAATACATTTGTTTTGATTCTTATCATTACTACTACAAAGATTACTAAAACCATTTTAAATGAGAAAATATACACTTTGCATCTCAATTGTTATAGTTAAAGTATAGTGCACTTCTATCTTATAGTAACGTAAAGTAACGTAAAGTACACTGCTCCATATATCATAATTATTCACTTCATAACACGTGTTGGAGTTAATCATTTCGCAAATGTCATATACATTTGTATCAACAGTCTTTTATAAGTTAAGCAGTTGTCGTCAATGTTGTCATTTTTCTTAATATCATGTTATCAAAAGTAACATATTATTACATGGATATAGCGTAAAGTACATGTTATATGAATTCTAATCTGTGATCATTAGAAAGAAAATGTGTGACTTAGTTGGTTATTTCATTGATCAGTACAAATAATCAAACTTTATCATAACAAATGATAAAATCTACATTACAATATTTTGTAACGTAAGGTCATGTAAAGTACATGGCAATCGTTTGTATTACTATAGTCAAACACAGAATTTGAATGGTTAGAATTTATGTATACAAATTGTTATTATCAAATATGATGTAACTACTAATTTATCATGCGTTACAAGAGAAATAATTTAGTGTGAACTTCTTTTCTTTTGTTTTTAGATTTTAGGGGTAACGTAAATTACACCCAGATATTCATGTTGCGGCACGGATTTGGCAACTGCAACAAGCAGTTTCAGAAACTACAGACCCTAACGGTCATTTTGATAT
>JAFMSR010000013.1:1694910-1732037 GCA_022818135.1 Saxidomus purpurata
TCATTGATTGCAATGTATGATAATTTTTAATTCAAATAAACGAATATGATATTTATCTGAAAATCAAAGTTAGCAACAGTCTGATATATTTCCTATTACAGGTTAAAGAATATAGGAATAAACTCTTCCACTCTAGCACAATGGAGGTAGATGACGTTATCGTGAAATCTTATATAGCAGATATGATAGCTGTTCTGCAAGATGGCAAGGAACTGAATAGCAGACTAGATGCCCAGACAGCTGTGATGAACTTGCAAGAGGTAACATACAATAGTGTTGATAAATAAGAATGAGGTGATACAATGTATTAACAGTCAGGGGTGTAACTTGTATAAGTTATTTTGAAAATAACTTCTATAAGTGATATTTGAAACATTCTGTTAATAAAATTACTTCCCTTTGCTGAAAGAATTAACTACCTTAAAAGTTGAGGTGACCAAAATAATGGGAATATCTTAAAATAACGTATACAGGTTACAAATCAACATTTTAGTTTTTCTTGAATTTCTTCATTACTAGCAGATTACCTCTGTAAATACCTTTAGATAAGAGAAAGAAATGCAGGTTCTTCCTTGATAGCTTACAGTAATGACTTTTCAATTAGACATAATGGATTTATAGCCAAAATTGTCTAACAGATGACCAGAAAAATGTCCTACTTCAAAGCCCTTGCGTAAGGTTTTGTCGGTGCGTTACATATTTTACTTGAAGTTCAATGATCAAAGAAATAAAAAAAATTGTGTAACTCCCCAGAAATTTTGTATCCTTGTGAAAAAATGATGTTAAATCTGTGTACTGTTTTGATGAAAATAACTTGAATAAGTGATCATGACTGAAAAATAACTTAAAGAAGTGATTAAGTGAGTGATGAATAAAAGATAAATATCACTTGTAGAAGTTGTCTAAAATAACACCAAAATAACTTAAACAAGTTACACCCCTGACTGATTAAGGAAATGTGTCTTCCTGAAATAGAACATTTCAAACCTGAATGGCTTGAACTGCACACGCTTTTGAGGCCTTTGCAACAAGCTAAAATTCTGGAACAACCATGTCTGTATTCGGACATTACTGCGAAGTTATCTTGTTACCAGTAGGCAGGTCAAACTTCTATCATGGTATATCTTCAATGTTTCTATTATGATGGCACCATGCAAGGGTTAGACTAGTAAAACATGTCTGGGCGCTTAAAACTAGTATATGGCTCATTTTGACTGATGGCAGGGCCATCAACAATGATGTTAGACGTTCTAACCGATCAACTGAAACTCAAAATTCAACCTACACATTTGTTTTAAGTGGGAAATTTGAAGAGATTATTACATGACAATAGAAAAAATATGTTTAATTCTGTCTGAAATCATGGCTCGTTTGATCGAGAAAAGCTTTGCATAAAACAATATCTTTGAAATACATGAATTTTCACTTATACAAGTTGATGTAAAAAACAGGGTTTCTATTTTTCACTATAAATAGCTCGGAAATGAAGATTTCATTATAACAACAAAATGTGAAGCTGAAGTCTTCAGTGCTGCTTTTGAAGCAGTAAAGAATAGACAGAGAGAACTTGAGGTGTCTGAAAGAAAAACAAAGGAAATGATAGATCATCTACCGACTAAGAAAGATGTAGAACAAAAAGTAACGGCAATGGAGGGACATGTAGAGCAAAAAGTAACGGCAATGGAGGGACATGTAGAGCAAAAAGTAAAGGCAATGGAGGGACATGTAGAGCAAAATGTAACGGCACTGGAGGGACACGTAGAGCAAAAAGTAACAACAATGGAGGGACATGTAGAGCAAAGAGTAACAACAATGGAGAGACATGTAGAGCAAAGAGTAACGGCAATGGAGGGACATGTAGAGCAAAGAGTAACGGCAATGGAGGGACATGTAGAGCAAAGAGTAACGGCAATGGAGGATCATGTAGAGCAAAGAGTAACAACAATCAAGGGACATATGGAGGCATTAAAAATTGACATGTCCGAACAAAAAAATCAGATTACAAAACTAAATGAGGTAATTATTTTAAACTGTCTATTTCACACTTATGACTGAGAATGAATGTTTGTCGGACCGTTTGTTTGTCAGTAGATCAAATGGGTTTTGATCAATAACTCAAGAGCACTTTAGCTTGGTTATTACTAGTTAATACACGATTGTTTTTTTTTCAGTTAATGGTCAAGATCATACTTTTGTTGAAACTGTTTGTGTAATGTCCAGCAGATGACCTTATATGTTTTGTGGTCAGTAGGTAAAATACTTTTTTGTGGTCGTCAGTTAAAAGAAAAGTTTCCCGATGAGTTACTGCTCTTATGGACGGACCTTTATAAAATTCGCTTCAAATCACATCAAAATCGAGTTACTGAATAATAACTGAGCTTAGGATGCCCAAGTTGAGCAGGTAAATTAGTCATCACAAGAATATGGCTCAAAATTTCGAGATCAAGTCAAAGGTTTAAAGGTACTTGTCGCCTGAAGTTTGAAAACCTTTCTGCAGTCTATAACTAAAGAACAGTTGGGTTCAGGTAGACATGCGTGCTTTTCATGACCAGCAAATATCTTTTGAAGGCCAAGTTTTCTAAAGTTGTTTCTGATCAATTGGTGAAGTACGCTTGGGCGTGAAGATTCTTCCAGCTAAATAGTCACGTTTTTCATGGCATTCAAGTAGGTGATCTAATTGAACTTATACATTGTGTAGTTAGAAGGTCCAAGTTAAAGGCACTGCGACATTCAGTTGAAAAACGTCTGTCGATCAATAGATGACGAACTGCCGCGCATAGGATCCTCAGACTTTACAGACAGGCCAAGTTGGTGACAGCCATTATAATACCCCAACAATCTTTCATTGTAAAACTATAAATATGTCCTTTGTCGTGGTAACTTATCGACAATGGCAATTGTCGATTTTAATGTCACAATTTCAACTTAACATTTTAATCTCGTTTGTATTAAAATCCATGGATGTCATAATATATGTGTCAAAGACTATTTATTTAGTTTCTTACATGAGCACGAGGTTCAGATCGAAATATCCGACACTGAGGGTAACTGATTTGGCGGGAACGAGGCTCTGCCGAGTTCCCGCGAAACAGTTACCGGAAGTGATGGATATTTCCATCTGAACCAAGTATCTCATGGTAGAAACTTTTCTTGCATACCGTTTTACACTTTGAAATATATATTTAAAAACAAACTTATCGAAATGATGCATTTCAATATAAAAACAAACGTTATTCAGATGGTGTGTTTGGGAAAGTGACGTCACATTGTTATAACGTTACGTCATAAGTAATTCACGTAAGTCGTATTACACGTGTGGGGGTGTAAGATGAGAATTTCCAGCACTGGTAAAAACTGCAGATATCCCCATCTGGTATGCAAGAAAAGTAATCACTTGAACGGCTCATAAGATACAGTTGTATGTAAATGGCAGGTAACACTGAATTCTCCTTTAATTTGCTTCTCTCCCATCGCCTGCTGAATACTGGCAATTCAGGTCTAGGAAACCTTTAAAAATTATTTTGATCAGTATTATACAACATACTCATTTATTTTGTAGAATAGATGGCTGGACATTTTCAGCACACTCGTTTTAGAATTAAGAAATAATAAATGCCTCCCTGTATTTTATCATTGAATAAAATGTAGTTGGGAATTTGCATGCGTAGTAATTAAATCACGAGTGCATAGCACCAAATGACTGACTGTATTTTATTCAACGTTAAAATATAGGGAACAATTTATTGTTTCGATTCTTAGGTGTTATTTTCTTTGAGAACAATCCTGAACTGTATTTAACGCGTAGTAGTACATCGTTGTAATCTTAAAACGCGAAATACGATTGGATGCGCTTGTTTACATACGTCACGTCGTTACGTCATTTACCGCACGTCGTCATTAAAAAAAAACGTGCTGTATTTTATAGCAAAATAAAATTCAGGCTTTTCCCTATATCTTTATATAGGAAAAGCAGCCACTTGTGTGAGAATAACTTATAATAGCTTTGCCTGATCCTCTTGTGTAATTTACTTGAAAAAGAACTCAACATTATTCATTTTGAATATGTACGTGTACTTTTTGTGTGTTTCTAGGACCTTTTGATATTTAAAGAAGACCTGGAAAATCTGAAATCAGTACAGTCGTTGCATAAAACACGGAATGACTATGTCCAGAAAAAATTAGGTAACGGTTACATTTTATATAGAAATATTTAATTTTGCACCCATTGTTAAAATGATATGTTAAAATGTATGTAAGAAAATGATAAAAGGAATAAAAACTAAAAGGAAAATAATGAAGTAATGAAAAGAAAATGAATACATGACGCACTTAAAATATTTCAGTGACCAAAATTTCAGTTTAAGCTCCCTGAGCTTTTAAGAGCGCTGGAATTCCGTCTGTCTGTTGCCATCACTAAGCTTTGGTTAATGTCTTACGATATTCCGATGCATATTACTCTACCAAGTAAATAAGGAACATTTAACCGCTACAGAAAAACTAAGGCGAGTTATAACTGTCTTTGTTTCAGAGTTTCAAAGAGAGATGATTACATTTTACGAAGATAAACTGCTGAAAGTATCAATATTACCATTAAAACCAAGAAGTTACCTGATAAACTTCAGTAATGTATACACTGCATCTCGGATGACTACTGAAAGAACCAAAGCTAATGCCCAAACAGGTGCTAAACAAACAGAGGAAATAGAAATTTCATCAATGAAAGAACTATTTCTGAAAGATGGAAGGCCTATTAAATCAGTTTATGTCGTAGGTGAAGCTGGTTCTGGGAAAAGTACTTTTTGTAGAAGTTTGGTTAACTCTTGGTGTGTAGCACATTCTGAACAGCAAACAAACAAAGATGAGTTCGGTGGAATTGAAGAAATGAGAAAATATGAATTTTTGTTCCACATTCCTCTAAGTCACACTTCAGATAAGACAAGCATCCGAGAAATGCTGTGTAAAATATATGGGCGACCTATTCTAGATGAAATTATGGATAACGAATCGGGCACTTGTTTGATTCTACTCGATGGGCTTGACGAATGGACCCCACACACAAAAGAGCCGTCACCATTTCAGACAGTAGGTCTTCCGATACAAGAGCATTTCACGAATTTTACCCTCATCACAACTTCCAGACCTTGGAAACTTGAAACGCTTCAGATTACTGATAACGAAATACAACTTAAAGTTAAACTAAAGGAGTTTGGTAAAACTGCTACAACGAATTTGATAAAAATGACTGTGTCTATACTGAATGACATTTTTAAGGGAAACAAGCTGAAAGACGACTGTGAAAATCAAATTAAAAATATTCCTGTATCAGATATAAAGCGCACACCAATAATGCTTCAGCAGTTGATTTGTCTCTGGTACGATGGAAAACTAAATGGAACATCTAGATGTGCCATCTACAGTGCCATGCTGGAACTGTTCTTTAAATGGAATGCCGGGAAAGTTGAGAACGAGTCTTGTTTTGCAAAAATGAGGGAATTGGCAGCAGGCTTAAGCAATACGAATCTTCCTGAGTACTTAAACGATATTGAAGCTTGCAAGACAAACTTATATCTCATTGAGAACATGTCACGGTTAGCGTATAAAACATTGTTTGACAATAAGAAAGAAATGTCTGTATCTTTTGATAGCTCATCATTTGAGCGTTTCGAAATATCTGATTATTTAAAAGACTGTTGTTTGAAACTTGGTATTTTATCCGAAGATAAAGAGGAAAGTTTGGCAGTAAGCCAATGCTCGCGTTCGATATATTCCTTTGTTCACAAATCTGAACAGGAATTTCTAGCTGCAGTGTACATTGCTATACATGCCCAGACCATGCTAGAGAACGCTGGTATACCGAACAGAATTATAAAATTTGTTAATGGTTACATGAAATGTGTAGCAGTTGAAGATATTTTAGACAAACAAAATGTGTTGATTATGCTAAGCGGTTTAGAGCCACGTCTGGCTACATATATTTCCGAGTACGTGTACAATATTGTGAAGAATGACAAACGTGTTCTCAAGTATAGAACTTCTCTTACAATTCAAGTTTTCGAAGTTTTGAAACATCAACGTAAACTTTCAAATATTCAGAACTGTATTTACAGTTGTGTAGATGAAGTACTAGCACGAAACACAAAGTGCGGGTTACGATTTCATTTAGGTGATGTTATCATTGACACTAAAGAAAACTGCGACCGTTTCCTTATGTACTGTGATAAAATGTCAATTGCGTCTGTAAATATTATGTCTTCTTACTTTCAACCAAGTTTCACATCTGTACCCATCAATGCAGATACAATGAATAACAAATTAATGTTTCTATCAGACTGTAGTCAGCTTGCAGCTTTTAAGATAGAGTTGCAATATTCAAAGGATAAAAAGTTGGTAAATATTGAAAGTATGCATTGTATTAGTAACATATTAGAAGCAAACTTTTCAACACTGCAATCCGTTTCTGTAAAATTACCACGAGGTCGTGAACTGAATCCTATATATGAGACGTTAATACGTTGTTTGCCTTCTATGTCTCGCCTAGTGGCATTAAATATAGATGGTTCCACTATATCACATGACCAATGCTATTCACTGTATTCATTCCTATCTCATACTGAACATCTTGAACAGATAGTGATCAGCATAAACTGTGACAGGAGGAAAAAATATTACCTTGATTTATCCAAGAATAAAAATCTTCGGATTCTTGCACTCGACAATACTTTCTGTCTAAAATCAGCTGCTTCTTCTCATCTAGAACATTTTAATGTTGATTTTGACGACGGAATCGTTGAACAAGTGTGGGATATTCTATTTACAGCCTATAACCTGACATACCTTTATTTGAATAGTTACTCGTATATGCCTGATGACAATGAAGCAATTACAAAGAAGCTTATAAGACTGCTGCCATTACTGCATCAACTCCGTGAACTCAGATTGAATGGTTTCATTTTAACTGACAATATAATCACATGTCCGTCTGAGATGAAGTATCTGGAGAGGATAGATCTTTTCCGTGTTACAATGAGCATGACAACATGGCGAAAGTTTGTTGACAGTCTTACTGCTATACCTCACAGTATAACAGTGTATACTTTAGATATGTGTATTACACGAGATGGAGAGGAAGGTAACCTTAGTAGATATAAACTGTTTAATGAAGGTGGAGAGGAAGCAGCTGCTATTCAGTATGTTAGAGATCAGGATGCGTTATTCTCTGTGGATTGGGAAAATTGTCGGATGGGGCAAATGAAGTTCTCTACGAAAAAGTAAACTACAACAAGATTTGAATATGCAAAAGTATTTTGAACTGTAGAGAAGTGTTGTTGAAATTGGCTCTATATTTCAGTAAAACGTAGAAACAAAAGTTTTTTTATCAAATCTTATTCATGAAAAAGAACGTAGCAGTTTTTTGTTGACGAGAGAAGTTTCTTCGCACGGGGAGCATCGGTACCCGGAAGTGTTTACTCCGCACGGGGAGCGTCAGGACCCGGTAGTGTTTTCTACTAACGGGGGCGGTGGGACCTGGAAGTGTTTATCGGCACTAGGAGCGGCGGGAACTGGGGGAGTGTTTTCCCCGCACGGGGAGCGACGTGGACTCAGATGGTGTTTTTCCCGCACACCTACTGTGTACCAATCACACACACACACCGGCTAAACCGTCCGTCAAAAATAAACAAATGTATATCTGAAACCCCGCTTAAGCCTTCCCAAATTCACACTATAAACGCAAAACAATGTTAATTGCATAAAGCTATGTTTCACCATTATACCGTTCGGGCACGTAATGTGAGATTTCAGTAGTTAACTATTCGACACAGACCTTGATTAAACAACGAATATAACATGCCCTCGTTACCGAAACAGAGAACAAGGGTAAGATCGTATATGTTCAAAAACTAAAAATTATTACAACGTTTTAATGACTTTAAAAGTTGAAACAGAGAAACAACGTTGTGTCTACTTTACCAAATTCTCCACTAATATTGCGGTACTGCGAAACATGCAATATATATGTGTAGACTGCAAATTATGTCGTAGATCGTACTTTACTCAAATGGATTCGATGCTACGGCGGATTTTTCATTTTATCTTGACTAAATGCTTCTACTCTCATTTTCAATTGCTTTCGGATATGTTTTGATAATCATCGTGCATAGCTGTTACAAATTACTGCGTAACATCTCGGACCTTCATGGCAGCTGACATTTTTTGGAGTTGAGCGAAAATTGCTTTATAAGCGTTGGCGTTTTCGCTTGTAGAATGAAAACGGCTTGGAATTTTTCAATGAAGTAAACTTTTTCTTAAAGCTCTCTCAGTTCCCGCTTAATTCGTGTAAAGGTATTTGTCATAAACGTATGTACCTTCCAGCTGTGGTGTAATGTTGCTATACGTGAGTTCAACGTTTTAAACCCGATGCAAACATCTTAACATAACAGCGATGAACGAATATCCATACTTTTTCCATGTGAAAGTCCAAACACCGAACAATGAATCATATTATCTACATTTGTAATTTAGATATGAAGTGCTATATATTTTTAACAATTAAAGGAAGGTTAAAACATTCATACAAATGTTTTAAAGCTACCAAATAATAAATTCAGATATTCCGCCTGGTCGAGTGATTACAGCCGCTGACTTGAAATCACTGTAACCTCTCATTGGTCGAGCGTCATGTGTTCGAGCCCCGCTACAGACAATGTCTCATTATGTGAGAAAGTTGGCAGTTTCTGACGGTGGATAGTAGTCTGGTATTCTTCCCAGGAACGATATGTAAACTACCCGTATGTTAAAATGTCGGTAGGAACGGGCGTTAAACTCAGTTTCAGATATCGGAAGAGGGAAAGTAAATGTATGCATTTAAATATAGAAAATTCCATAAAGGCGGGCGTGATTTAGTAAGTTGTTACTAAATTATTTATCTCGATTGTGAAGAAAGCTTGAACCTTATTGAGTCACTCTCGAGACCGCTGGAAAAAAACAGTACTGGTGTCATATGAGGAGGTACGGTCGTGACCTCATTTGGGCTCGATCCCGCAGCCTCTGTAATGAGCGACAGACATCTTAACCTCTACACCACCGCTGCGTGATCATATTTAATACATTATATTTTACAGTATCTGTTGTCACAATTAATAAGTGGTTACAATTCTCTTTTTTCCTAAAGGATGCAATTACCACTATGGCCATGCTTTAAGTATTGCTGACTTTTAAAACTCCTACACCTCACATGGATTGAGGGGTCTTGAGTTTAAGCCAGGCTACTGATCTGACTACTCATGAAAGAGAGATGACAGTTTCTTACGGGAGATAGGAGTTGCTACGGTATATAGTCTTTCTCATGAATAAAGGTAAGGGAGACTACCCGTCTGTACTTACAGTGTAACTCCAATGCTGTTGATACAAGCATTCAACCTTAATGACAAAGGCATAATGTGGCCTCTACGTTTAGTACATTCGAAACTTGTTTCGGATGCCTTTAATCCGTCTAAATCCAACATGTAAAGTCATTTAAAAAATACATTGTATATACATCAATATGTAAGTTTATATAGATCTGCAAAATACATGTACATTTACTATTTATATGTAGCGTTATAACGAGATGAACGAAAGTGGTTTACTAAACAACTATTTAAAGCGGTCTTGTAAGATAATCTGCTATTCCTCATTGTTAAATACCTATCATGGTGATGTTACAAACACCACATTAAGAGCATGACTTTAACATTCTTGGTAGAGGTCCACTTGACACTGTAACATACCAAATACAAAAGCTTTACCCTTTGTGCTTTGGAATAAGATTTTATTTGTAAATCCTACATAAATCTATGTAAAGCCCTGGGGGCATGATTGGACCATAATTGGTAGAGGTCCGCTAGACAAGATTTTTTCATCATTGAACAAATGTGGTAGTGGACTTTCTAAGGATCATGCCTCAGATGTAAGATCAAAATTGGCCAGGTGGTTTAGGAGGAGAAATCGCTTGTAGCAAAATGTCACACCCACAACGCCGGAAAGCTGTGGACCACAATAACCCACCCAATATACGAAGCGCTAAAGTCAGCTAACAATACAACAATAATTAAGTAATTCTGAATTTGATATAAATAGCCACTTTTGCACTCATTCATTTGGTTTATAAAGCTGTTACTCAAAATGTTCTGTAGATGTATTGACATACACTCGTTGTTCTTTTAATGCAAAAATGTTTTTATTTCATTCCCTTCACACTAAACGTTCGCCAATTATTCAGCACTGTTTATCCAACTTCCAAAAGCAGGTAACAGGATCATTATCGTGTGTTCAAAATCTTCTGTAGTCGAAAAAGTCAACTAGAATTATTTAGAATTGTTCCGCTTCTGGTAGAGGTTTGTTATCAAAAACAAATTGTTTTGCCATTCTCAAATTCGGTGTGGGGAGGGCCTGGGTGTTTATACAATTTTCTCATACATGGAGTGTTGGTAAGTGCGAGGCTAGCATGAAAAGAGCAGGTTCAGACCTCTAGGTACGTATATTTTGGGCGCCTGACAGTTCTAAGGCCGTAACTTCATACAATCTGTTCTTAGATGTGTCGGCAATAAACCTTGTATTTCTTTCACACCATAGTAACAGTAATCATTTAAGTGAAAGATACTTGTTGTCAAGGACAACCAGCTGTTTCCATGGTGACTGTTCTTTGGAAGACCAACTATACAGACGAATATTTCAACTCTCCAGACCAACTGCAAACATTTAACTGAAAGTCAAACACGCAATCGCAGACTTCGTTTCTTGCATCATACTTACATTAATTGCTCTAAAAAGGATTCTTTGATTTCTGACCAAATTCCACTGAAGGGACTTAAACTCAAGAACTCAGTTTGGCAGTACTTCGTAAACATAAAGCGTTTAAAATACAAGTCTGGCAGGACTATAAACAATCTAATTGAAGAAGATAATATTGTACAACAGATACTGTGCATGGCAGTGTAAAATGGAGGGGATAAAAGATCTCATCAGGACTATCCTACCGTGATTTCGCTTTTTTAAGTTTTGCTTGCAGCATTGTTTAAGTATTTTACTAGAGCTTTATATTACCATTACATGCGATCAACCAGGCCAACAGTTAAACCATATTTCTATAAATGCTGAAGATGATAGTACATCTAACATACTAAAATTATACAGTGTAAACATACTATCAAAATACATTGAGTTACCAATGTAAAGCAAAGAAATCTTTGGAAATACCACTGTTTTTGATAGAAAACAATGTCGTTTATAACATGATACTCCTGAATCTTGTATAAAAATACAAACTTTAATGTTTGTGTTTGTTTTTGTGCAGTAAGGTTAATTTCATGAAACCTTTAACTTGCCAGAAGTCAAATACATGTACAAGAACTTAATTCAAAATATTACTTATAAAATTATTGTTCACATGCTGTCACGCGACAATTTCCATTGTAACATGGTATCTTGCTATGTGCGCGTTGATTTGAGAGTGACAGGCAACTTTCTAATTTCTAAAGAAAACTATGAAAACAAATATCTATAGTGAGCAATGTAAATGACGTATTTCTCAATGGAAATGACAAAATATTAATCGCACATAGGCCTACCAGTCCTAACAAAGTGAGATACTAAGATCTGATTTTAACATTATTAAGACATGAAGTCATTCTACTGTCCTTATAACAAAGAAAAAGACATATGCTTCCTTTTCATTGGATGACAAATAAGAATACTGACTTATAAGAAAGATATATAACCTATGTTAGGACTATCAGCTCCTTTCCTCTTGTATAAAAACCAAGTTCTGTCCCTTGATACAGTCAGCAGGTACTCTCCAGTGTGTGAAACCACAACCTGTGACACAGTAAGGTTATGTCCTTCAAGAGGACCCATCTGTTGCCAGGTTACAGTGTCCCATAATATCAAAGATGCAATCCTCTGCTTCAGCTCCCTGAATTGAACAATAAAAAAAAGTGTTCTAACGTCATAAAAATTTACATCATTCTTGCTAGTGTAAAACATAAAGTGTCCACCACATATAAGCAGTATACATATTCAAACTGCATGAATACTAAAGCCTTGCTTTTGTATGTTAAAATTATATTTGATAATATATGCTACATTATTGTACAGTTTATACCTTGCCTGCTGGATTTTCTATTGCATGCAGTCTGACAGCTTAAGGCTCGTCATTAATCTATTTTCATTTTTTATGTACCGTCAGTTTCCGTACGATTGTTTATACTCGGTCATCAAGTGTACCCTAGAATGCTTTAGTTACCATGACACGGGAAATTTACAACAGAAACAGACAGAATATTCGCAAATATTTGGATAAAATTCTTACCTTACATGCACTGGCCAAGACCTTCCCTTGTGGATTACATGCCAATGCAACTATTTCATATCCATGTCCGTAGAGCTTCTGAACCTATTGCCATAATGTATTCTGCAGTAAGTGCTCCTCACTAGGTGGCGCTAGTAAATACAAATTTTAAAACTAAAGAGCACGTTGGACTACAATATAGATGTTCCACATAGGTGGCGCTTTTAAAGAAAATTAACAAAACAGAAGAGCATGTAAGACTGTGTTAAAACACAGATGTTTCCCTCTAGGTGGCGCTAGTAAATACAATTGCATGTGCGGCTGTAAGAATGCTAGAGTCTTCCACTTGGTGGCGCTAGTAAATATGATTTTCCAAAATATAGAATATACTGCACTACAATTGAAATACATATAGATTGGAGTTCAAGGAAGCATTCACATTCCCTCGCCTTACCAGTTCTTGTTCTTACTAGTGTATCCCCACCTAACAAAGTTTGAAAGAGGGAAAGAGGGATATACTGGAATCAACATCTGTAGACACAGTCTTGGCACAGTAATTACACATGATGTGCAAATGTGCATAATGTGAAAAATTTGTCGACGTCACAAATGCAGTCACAGCTATGGCCCTTTGTTTTTAAAATATGCTTCGTAGTACATTAGGGTACACAATCTTGTGGATTCAACTCTTCCAACAGTTTCCAGACAGCCAACCAATAAAATGCTTCCCATACAACCCTTAAATGTTATAAATGAGAATTGTGACCATCTTAACAGTTCATGGGGTAGCGTTGGTGTAGGGGTTTAGGTGCCTGCCACTAATCCCGGAAGTTACAGTTTCGAGCCCCACTGCTGACCGTACTTCCTCATATGACACCAGTACCAGTTTTTCCAGGAAACGGACTCAAGAATGACCCAATAAGCTTCAAGCTTTCTTCAGAACTTTTATATTTTAAATGACGACAATTGAAGTTGTCACTAGAAGACGCAACTGTATATAATTAATATAAAATCTTTCTTTCAAATAGATCTATTGATCTACTTATGTGTTAGCAGAGAAGTAGCTGCTATTAGGCACAGCAAGCCCGAGCCTACAGATTATTTAGTTTGGAAAATGAAAAACTTTTAAACGTCAAAAATGCAATTAAGAATGAGGGGGTAGAGAGGTTAAGGGTGTTGTGACTACAGCAAACGCATCTGCTATGAATATTATCTTGTGTTTTATCATTTTAAATTGATACAGCTGAAAAAACAATCAGGGGCAGGTAAGTCATATCCAAGTTTTTCAACGCCTAAATCTATACTTTAAACACGGGACACGACCGATAACTTTCCTTCGCTGGATATTACTACTCCTAACTTCTGTATCATTCATGATGACTAAAAACAATAAGTCTTCTGATTGTTCAAAACCTTATTGTCTGGTCTTCCAAAGTAATTTCCTTACTGTATGTTCAATATTTGCGTATTTAGGTGTCAATAGTTTCAATGTTTCTGGCCTTGCGACCTTTATTATTTTGAATCTCACTCTCATTGTATCTAAATATATCTGTTGTGTTGCGTTTTCGGTATACGTTTTTGATATTTTAATGTGTATTTGTTCTACGTTGGAATTCAACTCACTTTGAAAACGCTATAAATTACATGTACTCGGGTTCAGATGCTGATCGCGTTTCTAACATTGTCAATTTGAGGAAACAACTAGCCTTATCTTAATATGGTATACAAAATTGTAGTTGTTTTACATTGCTTTTCACAGTAACCCGGAAAGCAGTGTTTGACTCCCGGGTCGCTAATTGATGCCACTCATTGAATTTTTGTTTGCGAATGTATTAAACTACTTCAGAGGCTTAGTGCATCAAAACAATGTTCACGCAATCCAGTGTTCACGAAGTTTGAACACTAGCATAAAAATAAAACAAAGTAGTCAAGATTCAGACATAGATACTTAGTGGTATTTCGATGATAAGCACATGTGTTTCCCTATAAACAAAGTATGTCTCTCCTGTGGACGGAAACACAAGTGTATCTGATCAGATGACGTGTGCTTCCCTTCTTCATCTGTTTTTGTCAAAGCTAATGAAATGCAATCTTTGCCTGTACTGATCAAGTTTATGCAAATGTATAACATCAGTTGCCGTTATACGTGTACTCAACAGGCCGTTTGTTAACCCGAGTTACTCTTGGTTTAACCACTATGATAACATTAAAATAATTATAGCAATAGACAAAATAAAATTTAAAAAATATTTAGTTTGAGTTTAAACACTTAAAGATTTCTATGTTTGTTTTTTTTAATTGAGTTGGAGTAAAGGCCAAGACTCATACATTGCACACATTGTTAAGAAATTGTAAGATAGAGAAAAAACCAGGAGCGCACTTTGTTCCCTTTTCTTCGAACTGCAACATGATGTTGACAAAACCTAACAGTTATTATCTTAATTTTACGCTGGAAGCATAGTTTTTGGCATATTTTATATGAACATGATACTGTCAATTACACGGGACGTTGTTCAATGTTTTAAACCCGGCGCCGTAAGCGCTCAGCTTCTTGAGGTTAGACGGTATACAGATAAATGCAGATGATTTACTTGCAAATAGTTGAGCAGGTATTCAATCTGCCGTTATATCACAGGACGAACATGAAAACCAAGAAATGAATTTTAATATAAAAAAATTCATTTAAAAGAAGTTGATGCAAGTAATACCATAATTATAGAAATGGGGAGTAAAGGTTCTTGGAACAGCAAAAATGTTCTTGCGTTGTCTGGCAGCCTGGAAAGTCACTCAGCGTAATAAAATATTCTAACATGTCTAACGATTTTGTCTCTATATACAAAGAGTAGAAAATTTATGTTATATTAAACCATAAACAACGCGGGAACCGATATGCTGTAAACATGACGTCATATTGCGCCGCATGACGTTAAATGAGCGTTCGCGTAGAAAATAAAGCTTTGCATTTATTCAACTTTTGTAATATCTGGTCATGTTAGAATCAAAATAACATCCTTTTCAGCGTTGTTATCGTCTAATAAACCTTCGTGGCTTATTTCTGCGTATCAGTACTCCAAATCATTGTTTATTCTAATATGCCTACGGTATATTTCTATAGTCAATTCGAGTGCATTAATATGATTAAAGCACTCGGAAAAGAAGGCGGAGTTTCGGACAAGGAAGTAGCTCCTTCCGACTTTTCTAATTTACTCCCTCGCAGAAAATAAATTATAGAAATAGAAATAATATCTGTATAAATACATCAGGCGCATGAAATAGTTGTGTTTAAGAACCTAAATATTATTTTTGATTGCGTCAAGTAAGCCTTAGAATACCTTCACCTTGTTTTCCTTTAAAAAGGCTAAGAAAATTCAGGATTGACGTCATACAATGTTTTGATTCCGGGAGACAAAACAATGAATGAAAACGTTGACGTCATCACACTGACGTCATTACTCCACGTTAAAACGTTGTACAGTTCAGATTAACGGTACGCATTTTATATCGATTTGCTGCTTTGTTAGGTTCCGAATCTGACGTCTTCTGCATAATGTCAGTCAGGTATTTCTTTTTATATTTTATGTATTAGATGATTAAACTAAAATAAGTTTGTATAATATAGTTATAATTGATATCTTGAATGGTTGCCCGAATAGGGGAGTGAATTCCAACAGCTACTATTTATGCTGTTTTACACATTACCGCCGAACTGAAAAGGGTCCGTAGTAGTTACGATAGTTTTCAAAAAATCGGCTTCTAAGAATCGAAATAATCTATGTCTTGGAGTGCTTTATCGAAATTGAAGCATTTCCCGTCGGTAATGTGCCTGCGTAATAACTCACTCGGGCTTCGCCCTCGTGAATTATTCCGCCAGGCACATCACCTCCGGGGAATGCTTCAATTTCGATAAAGCACTCCAAGCCATAGATTATTTCTTAATTAAACGACTAACACCGCTGGAACGGATGTTATTTCATAAATTCATTATTTTCTCCAAGTAAACGTTTGTCGTTTAGATGCTTCGTCATTAATCACTCAGGACTTCGGCCTTCGTGAATAAATTACTATGCATCTAAACTCCAGACAGTGACAAACTATCCGATATATCACTCAGAAGTAAAATCTTTTTCTTAAGTAAATAATTTTGGAGAAATTATTTTTTTCACCGGCATTACGCTTGAACATATTCGAAATATTGATTTTCGTCAGCTGTTTGATACACACACCGTTTTTGCCCTTTGCCACAGGTAAGTACGCGCTATGCATATATGCCCAAACGGCCGGGTAACTTATGACATCAATGGTTAGACGATAAATTTGATGCATGGTGTATCAATGCCATTCAATAACATCATTAATTTTGTCCAGCGTGAAATATACAATTTTCAAGTCATTCAAGTAAATGTTACCCAATCATGATGTTGTCTGTAACTAATTTGATGAGTATGGAAAAGAAGGGTTGGAAAATACAATGAATATAATTTTGAATGAGGTTTGTCAGGGACTTTTCGGTGTACCTGCATACTATGGAAATTCGATCAACCTCTTTTTAGTGAAGGTAATTATATAGTGTAGAAAGATGCCCGGTACCTCGTAAATTGTGTGGCAGCTTCCTTGAAAGGTTTGCTTTTTTTCTGTATGGAGGAATATGTTTTAATACTTAAATAAACACAAATTTTTGAATATTATTATAAACGTTTGCATGGAAACTTGTCTCAACGAATGATCTTTGTAAAATTATATTACATACTGCTTTTTTCACACAAAAAAAAAATACACAACAAAAACAGAACAATTAACTACAGTAACTGCTGTCCGACTTTATACAACGGTGTATCTATATTTGACTTTAAATCTTCCTGTTTCAGCTTATAACCAATCAGAATGGAAGTAGTTGTAAAGTATTTTCACCGTCTGGTCTCCAAGGACACAACGACCGAATAAACTACTTCCCAAAATACATTTTCATAGAAAAGAACATAATTATCTTATTACAAAATTTACACATTCAAAAATCCAGGGGAAATACCCTTTAGCTACAGAGAACGTAAATAACTGCACAAAATGTGATACTCGTATATCATGTTGCAGTTATGATAATAACGTTTAGATAATCTGTACTGAATGAACACGAAAGAAAATGCTACTTTTGTATTAAATCAAGTTGACAAGAAGAAACAGCTTTTCAATGGATGTCAGTAACTTTGACATGCATGTGTGCCTTGGGACACTATGAGGCCAAAATCGCCTTTAACCAGATGCCGAATCATTAACATGCAAAGATGACGCGCGTATTTAATTGAACCAATAATACATATGTTACTATATATAGTAACACTTTTGTATAGAGAAAAAAAGCTTTATCCGTCCTCCCGAAGTATTATCAGCTTTTGGCCCTCCGCGCGCAGGGCTATTATGGCATAATTGCCCTAGGAAAACGTGCACGTGCAAACGTGACGTCATTTAACGGAAAAAACATGGCTGACGCCGAGTGTTCACTAGATACTTTAGCTAACAGAATTATTGTTTTAGATGATAAAAAGGCCAGAAAGCGCGTCGTGAATCGCCATACAACCAAAGAAGAAACGCACAACTTAATAAATCTGCAACGATGAAAACAAAGAGCGACGTAAAAAGGATTTTGTTGAATAAGAAGGATAAAGGTCCATTGTTTATAGGCCTATTTGAATTCCGTCTTCCAATGTACATGTTTCTGCTTTATGGAGTGCCATGTCAGGTCGATTTACAACAGTTGAAGCAAACAGACATAAAATATATATTGATATATAGCCAAGAACACATATCTTACTGCATGTTATATTCAAGTTGAATGAGCATGGCTTTTATTGATAACTCACTAACTCTTGTAAGCTATAAGATTGGGGCAAGTATGTTTGATTCTATTGGAATAAATGACAAATGGGAAACACATGTATTATACAGAGAAAGAAATGGCTGAGCAGGGCTTTTGAGTGATAATCGCCCCGGTAATGTAATAATTGCCCTCGGGCTAAAGCCCTCTGGCAATTATTACATTACCGGGGCGATTATCACTCAAAAGCCCTGCTCCGCCATATATTATTCTATAATTAATAAAACAACTTTCGCCTATTGCCGGTGTAACGTTGTAAACTGACCCCCATAGAGTAATGACCCCCCGGTCATTATTTTATATAGAAAAGTGACTCCCCGGTCATAATATTATGACCGGGGTGTCTTAATATGATGACTCCCCCACACGTAGAAAAATGACAGTCACATAGAATTGTGACCCCCTTTAGAATAACGACCCCCTAACCCAAACCGTAACCCTAACCCATGTAAGGTACACTTACAACATAATTATCCCCACCGATAGGCATCGGAGGAGAATATGGTAATGGCACCCGTCCGTGCGTGCATTTTTTTTGTGACCGCAACTCTTCATTCATTATTGGACGGAATTGATTCAAACTTTCAGGGATTACTACTACCGATGCCTAGTTGTGCAGAAAGAAAAAAATGGATTTGCTCCACCTGTTCGGGAGTTATGGCCCTTAAATTCGAACAACATCTTATTGTCATGGGCGTCACAGGTCATAAAACATGGGACTTCCCCACAACCGATTTGCATATTTTATGCCTTATATTGATATAATTGTTAACTTTTTCTACTTAAAAACGCCTGAAAAGTGACACAAATACCCCAAATCCAAAGAAGGATGTCTCTTCAACAATATACTGAAATTTGAATAATTTCTAACGACGAGGAGCGTCACAGGTAATAAAACCACTGGGCTACCCCACACCCGTTTCGCCTATTTTTGGAGGTATATATGAGTGACATATAGGTGACATAAAGAAGGTTAAGGGTATTTGACATCACTTTCAGGGGTGGCATAAAACATTGTGCTTTTCCACGTATGAATTGCCTTTTTTACAATCTTGCACTCCAGAAAATGAACTATTTTACCGTCAATAGCATTTTTTTCGTAATGAGCCCGTGAGCCCATGCTATTACGAAATTAGTGCAACATGTAGGATGCAATAACAAAATGATGTTTCTTCTAAACTTTCGGACAAATCACCGTTACTAGAAGTTCCAGAATGCTTACACTACATTGTACAGAAGGTAAATTAATAATTATATACATGTATGTAACATAATGCGATGTCACAAAGTTACGAGGCTGTTAAAGGTACTATCTCAACGAATCTGGGAAAAATCTTGGAAAAATAAAACTTAAGCCTGTTGAAATACTTGAAGCATGATACCTTTATAGGTAACAAAAAGATTTAGATCTAAAACATGTTCTAAACAAAAAGTCATGCACCTTTAAAGCAAGGGTTTCGTGATCTATGTTCTAAGTATGTTCTACCGTGTACCTTGAAAGTTGCAGGGGTTTCAAGTTGCAAAAGGATTCCTTTATGTATCCCCATTCCATTAGGCCATCTGTTTCTATTGGCAAAGGTTTGATACGGCGAAACAATATCCCTTTGGAGAGACTTATCTGCTTTAATAAGAAGCGCTATCATTGCGCCACCGAGGCTCACGGTCAAGATCTTTCATGTGAGGAAGCTAACCAGCTAGCTTGCGGAACGTCGGTGGTTCTACCCAGGTGCCCGCCCGAGCCTGAAAATTGCCCGGAGGGGCACCTGGGGTCTTCCTCCACCATGTAAAGCTGGTATGTCCACACCATAATGTCCTCGTAAAGAGGCGGGAGGGTCATAAAACTGGGAAATAACAACAACAACAACAACATCGGCCTCAGCCGGTATAGCTGGTTTTTAAGATGCGTTGTTATGCTACCGCAATTCGATGAATAGAGTGCATTAAGGTAGTTTTCCAGTCTTCTTTGACGTCGGTCGACGTAATAATGGTCGAAAAGTAAAGATATCGTATTGCCCTGATATTTGGTATTCATATACAAGGACACCTCTCCTTCATTTTGTACGATTCAGATCTTTTATATTCCTTTTTTGTTTAGCAAAGGGCTGTTTCGTACAATTAATGAAAAATTGAAGTATCTGGAGTAAAAATGACTTATTTTTTTCGCTGCATTTATTTCAAAAACAACATTCGGATGATCTTGACAAGGGAAACAGAATGATATAAGTCAGTGTTGTCAATCGGAAATTTCATAAAATGTCACTATGATGGGCGTTAAATGTTTTTAAAAATGCGCGATTCTTTTGACCTTAGAGTAGTACCATACGAGCTTCGGTGAACGATTTGGTCGACGAAAAACGATTCAATTTACTAAGTAAACGACTTACGCAGTCTTTTTGCTAGGAAAGTTTATGAAATAAAAAAGGGGGTCTTTCCGTGAAATATTTCACAAAATGCGGTAGAAGTAAATATTTGCATCGCGTGCATCACTGAAGTAGCCTAAACGTCATTCGGCGTAACACAAGTTTCAACGTTACAAAATCTTAATGTAATTGCTGTTTGTGAAAAAATTGACAGTAAGACCCCTATTTTCCAAATTTTCATAAATTTGTTCATATTCATATTATTCATATTCAGTTTAACGCCCTCTTTTAGATAGCCAGAATTGGCTAGTTTTCAGGCGGCGAGGATGCCTGGATTTCAATCAAGTAACGCTGGGTTGCTTACCAGAACTCCTCTAGTTGAGTGGGAAACATGTGTTTCACAATTTCCAGCTTCCCCGCCTGGGAATCGAACCCGGGCCGCTGGATTAGGAGTCAACGACCTTAACCACTCGGCAACTCCAACCAAATATTTAAGCAAAATCACTGTAAGTAACAAGTGGTTTGAATTATTTCCGTAGACCAAATCTCTCACCAAAGTTTGTATGGTGATGCTTTTGCATCCCAAAATTTGTGCGTTTTGTTACGTTTAAACGCCCCACACAGTGAAACTAATGGAACTATCAATAACAAACTTATAATTATCATTCTGTTTCCCTTTTCACGAGCATTCGAAAAGTGGTTTTAGAAATCATTTAGCACAAAAAGAATAAGCAATTCATGCAAAAGAATTCTTAAATATTCACCAGTTGCACAAAAAAGCCCGTTGCTAGGCAACGAAATGGAATACGAAAAATCTGAAACATACACAATTAACCGAAGGTCTCATTGTATATGCATAGCGAGGAATCATGGCAATACGATTATCTTTACTTTTCGACCATTATGGCGTCACCCGACGTCAGAGAAGACTGGCAAGCCACTTTAACTACAGGCCACATTTTTGGCTCGATCATCACCAAACTTGGTCACAATATCAACCTTAATAAAATCTAGGTCAAGTCTGGGTCATGTGGGGTCAAAAACAACAAAATATTATCTGTTTTCTTTAAATACTGACCCCTGTTATAATCTGGGATTTTCTTGATCTTTCAACACACCAAATATTTGTACTCTCCAAAATAATCCATTGAGTTCATGGACCGGTCATGAAATGTTTGTATAATGTTGTGAAGTTTGTACCGGTTATCATTGTCCGAGTAAAAGCGTTCAGATTTACCAGGAACTTGATCTTTTGATACAGAATAATGTCTAAAATGACCATCCGGTACAGCTTCATGGTCGAGTGTAAGAGGACGGGAGGCGGACTTCGGATCCACAGGTCGTTTTTTTTTTTCCATCAAAGTCTCTTCAAACCATAAACACGTGCTTGTCGAGGGACGGTGTCCACAATCATTCCTAACTTTAAATAAACTTTGGTATAAGCTAAGATTCTACCCATAATCTCTATGTTTTCAATAGTGATTGACAGTGATTGATTAAAGAGCTACCCAAAGGCCTTTTAGAACTTTTAAGTTGAAAACAAAACCAGAAGAATGAAACTTTATCAACAAATATTTTAGCTGATATGCAATAATGTTTGTAACGACAGAAATCGAATATACACAACCAATATTTAGAATGAGTGACCAGTAAAAATGTGATTGGCGTCAGATCGCTGATAGCACATTATGTGAATCTTTCTAGTCTGGTTTTCTTCGGGTTTCAGTGTTTATCAAATGCCATATCTGGAGAAGCAAAGAAACAAATCTTCTCCGTAAAATAGGCTATATAAAGGCCCAAAATCGATGACGAACCAGCATATAAAATATATTTCCAAATGTTTCTATTTTCGTAAACGCTTTATTTCTAAAGGATGATCTCAATTTCTATCAAGAAAACATGACCAGAATCATTTCAGATGACTAATAAAAGATGATAATACACTGTTTGTAAACAAAACCAAATTATCCTCCAGCCTAAATATCGCTTCTCTCTATTTCTATAGTAACCTTAAAACGACTTAGGTATATCTTCTATTATTGTAATACTTATCTTTAAGTACAATAATGATAATTCAAATGAAAACCATTTTAAATTTCATTTTCAATAGATGTACGCTTATTTCTTAGCGGGGCCTCTATAAGTTATACTGCTGTTGTGTCAGCTGTAGACGCAGCAGCAGCAGCAGCAGCATGAACAACAACAACAAATATAAACAATAGAAACACGACAGTGACTTGAGTTGATATAGAGTATGTTAGTAATAGGTTAGGTGGGGGTCAATATTTTATAGATAAAATCGTGGGGGTCATTATTTTATAAGGGGTGTCAGTATTTTATAGAAAGGAGTCACTATTCTATATAAAATAATGACCGGGGGGGGGGGTCATTTTTCTATGGGGGTCAGTTTACAACGTTACACCGGCTATCGGTCCTGTTTGGATCTTGAATCAGTTTGAATCCACAAGTTTTATAAGATATGATCAGGGCCTAAATAGGGGAAACCAATACAGATAGTTTTATTTGAATTTAATTTTCTTCGGTCTTATTTTTTCATCCTAGTAAAAAGCCTTTCCTGGCAAAACAATCACAGTCTGTACATAATAGATTTGAACTTAAACGAAGATATATAGTATGATAGATCTAAAATGATACAGAAACAAAATCGGATACCTATTCATTTGGTACATGTACAAAATGTAATAAAATATTAGAAACACAAATCAATGGCTTTCAGCTACGGCTAATCTTTATAGTGACAGGTTAACTTAATGCGGGCCGCAGAAACGGCCCGCTTTACATTTAATACGTGGTTGTAAGTGAAGTAGTGAATAGTTCTTCGAACATTAATGAAAATCGCCTAGGAAGGTACGATAAAGAATGAGTTAAACCACTGTTCATTGTGTAGCTTAAAAATTGTTAAAAAATTTATATTTCTTTCTTTTCCTCAGTACGACAAATTATTGTTTATTGCACGATAACAACACTGAAAATGATGTTACTTAGATTCTAACATGACCAGATATTACATAAGGTGAGTAAATGCAAAGCGTTTTCTGTGCGAACACTCATTTAACGTCATGTGACGCAACATAAAAGTAATGTTTCTTTCTACGCGAACGTTCAGTTGACGTCATGCGGCGCAATATGACGTCATGTTTACAGCATATCAGTTCCCGCGTTGTTTATGGTTTAATGTAACATAATTTTTTTCCTCTTTGTATATAGAGACAAACTCGTGAGTCATGTTAGAATTATGAAATAACATCCGTTCCAGCGGTGTTAGTCGTTTAATAAACAATAATTTGGAGTACTGATACGCAGTAATTAGCCACGAACGCAGCCACGAGTGAAAATAACTACATGTACTTTTGGTGTTCACGAGTGAAATAATCGTGATATTACATCGATACCAACAATTTTTCTGTTTATTTTATGTCTATAACTCTACGTTTGTTGAGTTTGTTTCAATAAAATGTCTAAAATTGCGGGAAACGTCATCGGAAAGCATAGCAAACATTTTAACGACGTCATCGTCGTATGGTTTCCGGCGTTCGTTACGCTCGGTAAATATTTTGACGTTAATCCGGGTAGAAAAATTTGATAATTTTCACTGAGTGGACAGTGAGTTTATCGGGACATAATTCACCGTCATATTTCGATAAACCACCGAAAAACATAAAATAAAGAGACAAAATCGTGAGTCATGTTAGAATAAACGATGAACACCACTGGAACGTATGTTATTTCATAAATATAACATGATGTTTCTTCTCTTTGTATATAGAGACAAAATTGTGAGTCATGTTAGAATAAACCATAAACAACACGGGAACCGATATGCTGTAGCCTAAACATGACGTCATATTGTGCCGTATGACGTTAAAAGAGTGTTCGCGTAGAAAATAACGCTTTGCATTTATCCCCTCTGCTTTACACAAACGTAGAATATAAATTTGCTCTGTCTCTGTTATAAAGTCTGTAAAGTTAATTTGCATCTCCCATTTCAAAAAAAAATACATGATAGCTTAGTTTCTATGCCCGCTGTGATACATGTACTTAGTATCACAGTTTTTCTTGTAACTATTTGTTATGTTTAGTAGTATCTTAATTGTATGTTGCTAAAAATAGATAAATTTTATTATGGACCGCCCATTTTCGCCCGATACCAGATGTCGTTATAACGCATGCGTACTTATTACGTGTACTTAATAAATTGTCCTTGTGATTTTAACTTTGAAGATGGCGGAAGTGAGTCCAGGGAGAATTTTATAGATACCTAGAAATTTCAGGTACTGTGACACTATTAATTACTTTTCTGATTTCCTTTAAAGCTATTTGATCTCAGATTTTAGTAAGAAAAAATAACAAGTTTCTTCGGACTATCTGATATTTTTAAAAACAATTCATCAAATAAATAAGAACAATCTTTAAAAAAAGATGGTCGGCACAAATTTAAGTATACGAAAGCGATTAGTAGCTACATGTTAAAGTTAAACCTCCTCAGTGACAAGTTTAATTTTTATGTAGTCGGAAAGCGCCAAACGCCACAGATTGAGAAATAATGTGCACCCTGATCGGGGCGCGAACCCAGGGCCCTTCGCTTACAGTGTTGTAAGAGAAAACGCTGTCCAGACTGAGCTAAGAAGTTACTTACATATATACTCCCAAATTGTGATTAAGTAAGTACATGTACCGTGACATCGGCATTAGGGAGACAAACATAATCCTTGTTTCTCTTATCAAATATGTTACTCGAAATATTGACCGTTATTCACTGGTCGAGACAGTATATTAATTACTCTACACTTAAATGGCGGCACAACATAATTATTGATATGTTGATAGATATAAACTATTTACATACTCAAATTACAAAACCATTCAAGAAAGACTGAAAATGCATGAGTATTTTATTGAGATTTTTCATTCGGTATTGCCAAATTAAAAGGTGCCTTAAAGAGTAAATTTCGCAATTAAAAAAATGTTTAATAATTAATAATGCATTGTAATATGTTTGAAAATTGTCAAACAAACGTATCCGTATTATTAAAGTTGCTTAAAAGTTGTCATCATATACTATGGTTCTTGTGAATTATAATTTTCAACTGCGCAATAAAATTATAAAGACTAATACAATAACTATTGTATGTCTCATGACAAAGCAAATATTGTATCACAGTATTGCGTGTATATGTTACCCTCTGACATAAACCTTAATTTTTACTGCTTTCAAGACTGCTCATTACAATACCCAGTCACGAGCTGACTATAAATAACATATTCAGCATATTTCAGTAAATATATATATGCAGGAGACAACGCGAAACTATCCTATCTATTTATATTTCTATATACACTTAAAATAGTTTCGTGTCGACACCTCAATATGCAAGTTCATTGTGCGGGGTATTGAATTACAGTTTACAACAAAGAAAATAGTTGGTAACTGACGACTCAAGCTCAAATTACATCATATCACAAAAAATGAATTGGAGATGTAAAAGAAACAACTCTATTATGCAATTGACACAAATGAACATCAAGCAATGTACTGTGACTCTTTTCATGTTATAAAATTTACTTTTACTGAGATGCTTTTGCATTACAGAGCAAACAAAACATTTGACTTCGCAAACCCTTTACCAACAGTTGTATTTTCTGGAAGCTAAATTTAAAAAGAAGTCGACACCTTAGAATAATAAGGTTGTACGTGCCAAAATGCTATTTTGAGAAAACATGAAAAACTGTCAATTGAAAACCCCGTTTTATTTACACTATGATTTCCTTTCTTCATACATTCATCGGATTTATTGATAATGCACTAAAATTAAATGTTTTTATCAAAACCATTATATAAAAATGATCTTTAAGTGAAAAGGGCTTTTTTCATTAAGATACAGTAAGGTAAATTAGAAATGGCCAAAAGGTCGTTTGCGACACTTACGACCTTTTTTGTTCTTATATTTCAAATTATCATTTTACTCTGAAAAGATCTTAACTACTACTATTTCTGTATGCGTTTGGTGTAATTTAAACAAAGAATAGCAAATTACTTTGGTTAGGCTTAAAAGTAACATTTGCATTTAAGTTTAAAATCATGATTAAACTTAATTACTTGTCAGCAAAACTACGGTATATGTCATGCTCTAGAATTATTATAATAAGAGGTGTCCATAAGAGAACTAAACTCGACCACTAGTATTCAAGGTTCTGACTCTCAACGATAGCATTGCCAGCAGATAGCAGCCGTAATTACAGTAAAACGTGAAGAACTAAATGAGATTTCTATTCAGTTCATGTCTAAGCTGTAGGTCTATTTTTTCTGTATGTGCGTGTACGGCATAGACTTCCCTTGTTTTTATGCTTTTCCAGCTGCGGACGTTTTTACGAGGCCCGCAGTTAAATATACCTCAGCTTGTCTTATATTTCCAAACATCGTTAAGTAACATTGTTGGTGGGTATATGTAGCAAACTTCTATATTTACCGAGTTTATGCTGCCCCCATATGCACGTATCTACAATGCATATATTAGACATGTGCTTTCTATCTTACTCTCTGTAATAAAATAATACGAAGCGTATGTTCAAAGAGTGTTTATATGTATTTGCTATGTCTGAATATCTAATTGATGTAAAATACAGGAAACTTTATGAAAAACAGGAAGCTCAATGAAGCTGTTGGAAGAACATGAAGCATATGCGTATGTTCAAAAAGTGTTTAAATGTATGTTGTTAAAATATCATACAAAGGGTATGTCAAAAGAGTGTTTTCATGCATTTTGTTAAAAAGGAATATAAAGCCTATGTTTAAAAAGTGTATAAATATATTTTGTTAAAACATCATAGAAAGCGTATCACGGTGGGGAATCACGTGATCAAAATAACAAAAGTAAATCTATGAAAATGTTAAAAAATAATGAAAGTTGTTTAGCTTTAAATATGAAATGTAGCCTATCTTATGGCGACGTTAATGTATTCTAGAACTACATAGGTCTCAATCATAGTCTCCTTCCGATTGTAATAAACACATCAGGACACTGAACTAATTTAGTTTTGTAGTGTTCAGCACAATCAGAAGGTGATTGTTACCGAGACTTGAGTAGTTCTAGAATACGTTAATGTTGTCATAAGATAGTCTACTTTTTATAATCACAGCTGAACAGATTTCATTATTTTATAACATTTTTCATATATTCACTTTTGTTTAGAGATTATTTTGATCACGTGATTCCCCACCGTGCGTATGTCCATGAAGTGTTTAAATGTATTGTGTTCGAAATGGAAACAGGTTTAACATAAGCTACTAGTTTTCCTTCTGAACTATATACATATTTTTTGTTGAAATAAACCTATCTCACATCGCTTATCTCACATCGCTGCCGGACTATTTTTACGTTAATTGTAAGCAGACATAAAAATCGAAAAATGGCTGTAAAATTGTTTTTGAAATAAACACAGGGTTGTTGGTATTCATTTTCTTAATGAGATCATTTTCTATCCATCTATAGCAGTTTTGAAGTAAAATTCGAGAAAAAGTTGATTTTCATTTTTTCATCCCCATCCTGTATTTGCACTTATTCCTTCTTACTTGTGTGAAAATGCGATTTAAACGGTGAGAAAATAAATCTACTACAGAGCCTCGTTTTTGGACGTATCTCAACCCTCGGTTGGGATTTCCTTATCCACAACTCATGAACATGTTAGATTCACTTTCTCTTCATAGATACGTTACATTAAGCCATATTGAACACTTATTTTGTACCACATGTTGTATATGCATTACTTGGACTATAAGAATTTTTAACTAGTTGCACATGCAGATGGGCATATCTGGCTTGAGGGTAACTGTTTTGGCGGTAATGAGGCTCGTTTAATAAATTCAATACAACACGAACACTCATGGAAGATCCTCTATTTTCACTTCTTGTACTATACCGTAAATCGTATTGTCACGTCTTGTTATCTACAGTAAATCCTATTTTCACTTCTAGTAATTTAACAATAAATCATATTTCTACTTCTTGCAATCTTCAGTAAATCGTAGTTTCACGTCTTGTATTCTACAGTAAATCGTATGCAATCTAAAGTAAATGGTTTTTCACTTCTTGTAATATTCAGTAAATCGTATTTATACTTCTAGTTATCTACAATAAATTGTATATCTACTTCTTGTGATATACAATAAATCTTGTAATCTATGGTAAATAGTATTTTAAACTCTTGCAATATACAGTTAATCGTATTTTCACGTCTTGTATTCTACAGTAAATCGTATGCAATCTAAAGTAAACCGTTTTTCACTTCTTGCAATCTACAGTAAATCGTATTTTCACGTCTTGTAATCTTCATTTAATCGTATTTTAAAGTCTTGCAAGCTACAGTAAATCGTTTTTTGTCACTTCTTGTGTGTAGTTTCTATTTTTCTGTTACTTACATTTCTAAACACTTGTTCTACTAGAAGCCACTTTAGCTGGCGTACTTACATAATTTGTCTTTTCTTTTTCTCAGGTTCCTGATGCATTCATTATACATTTGCTATTTTATAATCTCCTAACTTTGCGTAGGCCTTGCATTCAGAACATAGTCTTTTTAAAATGCTTTATAAAATCAAAAAAAAGCTTATTTTATAATCTAATTTTAGTGCTAAGCATTAACCGTGCACAACATCTTTATATTTACCTTCGTGACAAAACCGTAAACACGACCTTTATCCTACACCTGTGTGCTATCGTTGAATAACACGCAACCAGGAGTTCGGATGCGTAGTAATAAAATCAAGACCGATAGATTTAGTTTTTCGCATCTGAACGACTGACCAATGTTAATCAACGACAAAATACAAGGAGGCATTCGTGTAAAAAGTAGAAAAGTAACGACTGAGACCTCTGTAACTAAACAGAGGAACTAATATCATGTTCAAACCATTACTGTCTGATCCTAGTTTAAATCATTTATTTATGCATCGTTTCCATCAATATATAGGCGAATCCTTCCTTTATTCCATACTTATTTCACTTTTGTTTTCAAAATTGTCTCCTCTTTAAAAACGCGTACCATCCTTGTACCGGAACCGGAAACGATAGTATTTTGTAGTCGTTAGCACCAACGCCCTTATAAGAGATTAGTTATAATTGTTGTAATAGTTCTGTTCGTGGTGGGGTGGGGATATGTTCTTGGTGGAGTGGGGCTTAGATGCTTCGACCTCTTTATTAATACAATTTTTTACCACCCAGCCTGGTCACCATGCCCGAAATTATCTGATATTAATTAATATCTAAATGTGTTGTTTTAGAGCTAGTCTAATATCAAGTGCCGATTTCAAAAGCAAAATGATATAAAATAGACTGGAAATAATGCATGGAATATAGTATATAGAAAGAAACATATATTTTATCTGACTAATGACTAATCTAGTTACCACATTGACATGTTTACTTTATACATACAGTTCGGTACTAAAAATAGCGGAAGTGAGTCCAGGGAGATTTCAGTAAAAAACCAAGAACATCGGGTAAAATTTTATTTGCTGTTTGTCTTGGTTTATACCTTAATATTTACTGTATTTGAAACAAGACATTTCGTTTTGACCAACTTATTTATAGTTAATCTGTATTTTTTAACTACACGAAACCGAAACAAGACTTTCTACCTCGATGACTCATTTGTGATATTTATGTTAGGTGACGTTTCGATTATAAATAAACATGTGTATAATATTCAGCTTTAAGATTGAATGGGTGTGCTCAGACATCGGCGTGATATGTAAGAAAACATGTACTTTTAAAACCGCCATTGTATAAAGTTTATTTTTGCTGAATTAAGAATGCCTCTTAACTTAATTAGCCGGTCCAATATTTTATATGCAGATATGCGTGCTCACAAAAACAAAGGTTTAACCGACATCAAATTAAATGTGTCTGGAAATGTGTGCGACAGAATATATATCTATCAATTGCATACTTTGTTATGCCTTCGTAAAGGGTGGTTGGGGACACTGCTGATAATCCAAGGCATGTTATATGTTGCAATATTATATTATCGTCTTTATTTTTCCTCTACATTTTATATGTATTCAATGTGACGATAGACTCGATACTTAGTTCTCCTTTCTTCCTGTACAAACATATTGTATTATATTTACTTTTGAATTAAACAGTGAAGTAAGAGAGGCAGAATGCCGCATCAGTCGCAGTTAGAGAAGAAGAAGTATGGGAACTGGGTACAGGCAGGGCTCGGATTGAAGTACGTGAAAGAAGGATTACAGCCGTTCTGTGAAGACATTGCAAAACAACAACATGCCGACATCGTTAATAAAATCAAACAGCAGAAGAATCTGTCTACCGTGACATGTGGACATTGCAGTTTGAGGGACTTAATGCCAGACCATCAGAAAGTCGGGAACAAGCAATGTCCCTTGGGTCAAATTAACTGCAACTGCTGGTACCCGGCTAATAAAAGAGCTTGTCCAAACAATGTTTGTGGTGCCATATACGACCAGCTAATCCAATTTCATGGATCCACGCGACCGGCCCCTTACTGGAGGAATACAGATATTCAGAAATGGAGCACAGATTATTGGTCCATTGCCAAATGTTTTATCAATGCTCCCGGATATGACCAGAAGTCATCAGCAGCGGAAACTGACTGTACCGGTTTACTACACTTGATTATAAACAATACAGAGTTTCATAATCACATCCAGTGCAACATTACAGGAACGAACGTATTTTCTAAGGTAAGTATTAGCTTTAAAATACTTGCATCTCATATAACGATAACCGTGTCTTTAAACGGAACAGGGAGCATACAGTGGTTAAGTAGGCTTTTTACTTTATATTGAAATTTACTTTATAATGAAAATATCTCTTTATAAACAAGCAGCTGATAACATCAAACTTTGATAGGATTGTTTCTATTGAGAGTATGTATTCAACCTTTGAGAAAATCAAGATTTAAAGCTGTTGCAAAAACATGGTTCACAGAAATGAGGCTTGTTTCAATAAAACAGCTAGTACCGGTACGTTTAATTTTGTAAGATAAAAGTAGAACTTAATTAGTGGAAATATCTTCTTTGACTTTTCTTCTGTATAACGTATTATGTAACCATTAAGTTTTAGAATGAAAGAGTTTACAAGTTTTCAAGTTAACCGTTTTATAATATTTACTATATATACACTAAACAAAACTTCTAAGGCGCCACCTGCCTTTTTCCTTCTTTATTTAATTACCGAGTCCCCATTTATGTCCTCGTATTTTTAGCTATCGCTGCACAAACGGCATCATATCTTGCAATAATGAAGACATTGGGTAGATACTTCTGTTATATGAAATTTCAAAATGATTGAGTGGTACAAATTTCATGTGGAAGAAAATTTTAAGAGTAGTTTTCCCAAGGAAGAGCATCAAGGCAAAACACATGTTAAATCTACGGAGGTTTAAACGTTAAAGTAAAATTCTCTGCCACATGATTTGTGCCACTCGATCTTTATGAAATTCGTGTGACTGAAGTATCTACCTAGTGTCTTCATAAATGCAAGATATGATAGATTTCGTGCACCAATAACTAAAAATAAGCTGGCAGATATTGAAAGGGCTGAAAATAAAATTAAATAAAGAAGGAAAAAGGCGGGTGGCGCCTTAGAAGTTTTGTTTAGTGTATATAAACTATTATTCATGTTCATCAAACACTAATAGTTCATCAACATAAAACCAAATAAATTTGAAGCTTTTTACAACTATTTCCTCATCGATTGCAATGTATAATAATTTTTGATTCAAACAGACGAATATGATATTTATCTGAAATCAAAGTAACAGTCTGATATATTTCCTATTACAGGTTAAAGAATATAGGAATAAACTCTTCCACTCTAGCACAATGGAGTTAGATGACGTTGACGTGAAATCTTATATAGCAGATATGATAGCTGTTCTGCAAGATGGCAAGGAACTGAATAGCAGACCAGATGCCCAGACAGCTGTGATGAACTTGCAAGAGGTAGCATACAATTGTGTTGATAAATAAGAATGAGGTGATATTAACAGTCAGGGGTGTAACTTGTATAAGTTATTTTGAAAATAACTTCTATAAGTGATATTTGAAACATTCTGTTAATAAAATTACTTCCTTTTGCTGAAAGAATTAACTACCTTGAAAGTTGAGGTGACCAAAATAATGGGAATATCCTAAAATAACGTATACAGGTTACAAACCAACATTTTAGTTTTTCTTGAATTCCTTCATTACTAGCAGATTACCTCTGCAAATACCTTTAGATAAGAGAAAAAAAATGCAGGTTCTTCCTTTATAGCTGACAGTAATGACTTTTCAATTAGACATAATGGATTTTTAGCCAAAATTGTCTAACAGATGACCTGAAAAATGTCTTATATCAAAGCCTTGTGTAAGAAGGTTTTGTCGGTGCGTTACATATTTTACTTGAAGTTCAATGATCAAAGAAATAAAAAAAAATTGTGTTACTCCCCAGAAATTTTGTATCCTTGTGAAAAAATTATGTTAAATCGTTGTACTGTTTTGATGAAAATAACTTGAATAAGTTATCATGACTGAAAAATAACTTAAAGAAGTGATTAAGTGAGTGATGAATATAAGATAAATATCACTTGTAGAAGTTATCTAAAATAACACTCAACAATGATGTTAGGCGTTCTAACCGATTAACTGAAACTCAAAATTCAACCTACACATTTGTTTTAAGTAGGAAGTTTGAAGAGATGTTTACATTACAATAGAAAAATATGTTTAATGCTGTCTGAAATCATGGCTCGTTTGATTGAGAAAAGCTTTGCATAAAACAATATCTTTGAAATACATGAATTTTCACTTGTATAAGTTGAAGTTATAAAACAGGGTTCTATTTTTCACTATAAATAGCTCGAAAAGGAAGATTTCATAATAACAACAAAATGTGAAGCTGAAGTCTTCAGTGCTGCTTTTGAAGCAGTAAAAAATAGACAGAGAGAACTTGAGGTGAAGATCGATGTATCTGAAAGAAAAACAAAGGAAATGACAGATGATCTACCGACTAAGAAAGATGTAGAGCAAACAGTAACGGCAATGCAGGGACATGTAGAGCAAAGAGTAACAACAATGGAGGGACAAATGAAGGCATTAGAATTTGACATGTCTGAACAAAAAGATCAAATTAAAAAACTAAATGAGGTAATTGTTTTAAACTGTCTATTTCACACTTATGAGTTATGACTGAGATTGAATGTTTGTCAGACCGTTCGTTTGTCAGTAGATTAAATTGGTCTTGATCAATAACTCAAGAGCACTTCAGCTCGGTTATTACCAGTTAATACACGATTGTTTTTTAGCTCACCTGAGCTGGCTCAGGGTGAGCTATTAGGATCGATAAATGTCCGTCGTCTGTCGTCCGTCCACAATTAGTTCGTTAACACTCTAGTGGTCACATTTTTGCCTCAATTGTCACGAAACGTCAGGATGTTTGTCCCAGTAATTACTCGGATGAGTTCGAATATGGGTCATCTCGAATGAAAAACTAGGTCACATGACCCAAAAATAGAAAAATCTTGTTAAGGCTCTAGAGGCTACTGTTTCAGTCCAAATATCCTGGCAATTTGTCAGAAAGGTTGTTTGGTTGATTTCTAGCTCAAGTTTTAATATGGGTCACCTGGGGTCAAAAACTAGGTCACACAGCCCAAATATGGAAAAACCTTGTTAACACTCTAGAGGTAACATGTTCAGTCCAAATATCCTGGAAATTTGTCAGAAAGGTTGTTTTAATGATTTCTAACTCAAGTTCGAATATGGGTTATCTGAGGTCAAAAACTAGGTCACACAGCCTGAATATGGAAAAACCTTGTTAACACTCTAGAGGTAACATTTTCAGCCCAAATATCCTGGAAATATGTCAGAAAGGTTGTTTCCATGATTTCTAGCCCAAGTTCGAATATGGGTCATCTGGGGTCAAAAACTAGGTCACAGAGCCCAAATATGGAAAAACCTTGTTAACACTCTAGATGTTACATTTTCAGCCCAAATATCTTTGAAATTTGTCAGAAAGGTTGTTTTAATGATTTCTAACTCAAGTTCGAATATGGGTTATCTGAGGTCAAAAACTAGGTCACACAGCCTGAATATGGAAAAACCTTGTTAACACTCTAGAGGTAACATTTTCAGCCCAAATATCCTGGAAATATGTCAGAAAGGTTGTTTCCATGATTTCTAGCCCAGGTTCGAATATGGGTCATCTAGGGTCAAAAACTAGGTCACAGAGCCCAAATATGTAAAAACCTTGTTAACACTCAAGATGTTACATTTTCAGCCCAAATATCCTTGAAATTTGTCAGAAAGGTTGTTTTGATGATTTCTAGCTCAAGTTTGAATATGGGACATCTGGGGTCAAAAACTAGGTCACACAGCCTGAATATGGAAAAACCTTGTTAACACTCTAGAGGTAACATTTTCAGCCCAAATATCCTGGAAATTTGTCGGAAAGGTTGTTTCCATGATTTCTAGCTCAAGTTCGAATATGGGTCATATGGGGTCAAAAACTAGGTCACAGAGCCCAAATATGTAAAAACCTTGTTAGCACTCTAGAGGTTACATTTTCAGCCCAAATATCGTGGAAATTTGTCAGAAAGGTTGTTTCTATGATTTCTAGCTCAAGTTTGAATATGGGTCATCTGGGGTCAAAAACTAGGTCACAGAGCCCAAATATGGAAAAGCCTTGTTAATACTCTAGAGGTAACATGTTCAGCCCAAATATCGTGGAAATTTGTCAGAAAGGTTGTTTCTATGATTTCTAGCTCAAGTTTGAATATGGGTCATCTTGGGTCAAAAACTAGGTCACAGAGCCCAAATATGGAAAACCCTTGTTCACACTCTAGAGGTAACATTTTCAGCCCAAATATCCTGGAAATTTGTCAGAAAGGTTGTTTCGATGATTTCTAGCAACTTTGTTAAAAGCAGTTGTACTCGGGTGAGCGATAAAGGGCCATCATGGCCCTCTTGTTTCAGTTAATGGTCAAGATCACACTTTTATTGAAATTATTTGGTGTCATGGCCAGCAGATGACCTTATATGCTTTGAGGTCAGTAGGTAAAAGACTTTTGTGGTCGTCAAATAAAAGAAAAGTTTCCCCCATGAGTAACTGAAGAATAACTGAGCTTAGGATGCCCAAGTTGAGTAGGAAAATTGCTCATCACAAGAACATGGTCCAAAATTTATTTCGAGATCAAGTCAAAGGTTTAAAGGTACCTGTCGCCCGAAGTTCGAAAACCTTTCTCCAGTCTATAACTGAAGAATAGTTGGGTTCAGGTTGACGTGCATGCTTTTCATGACCAGCTAATATCTTTTGAAGGCCAAGTTTTCTAAAGTTGTTTCTGATCAATTGGTGAAGTACGCTTGGGCGCGAAGAATCTTCCAGCTAAATAGTCACGTTTTTCATGGCATTCAAGTAGGTGATCCAATTGAACTGATACATTGTGTAGTTAGAAGGTCCAAGTTAAAGGCACTGCGACATTCAGTTGAAAAACGTCTGTCGATCAATAAATGACGAACTGCCTCGCCTAGGATCCTCAGACTTTACAGCCAAGTTGGTGACAGCCATTATAATACCCCAACAATCTTTCATTGTAAAACTTTAAATATGTCCTTTGTCATGGTAACTTATCGACGATGGCAATTGGTCATTTTAATGTCACAATTTCAACTTAACATTTTAATCTCATTTGTATTAAAATTATGGATGTCATAATATATGTGTCAAAGACTATTAGTTTCTTTCATGAGCACGAGGTTCAGATCGAAATATCTGTCACTGAGGGTAACTGTTTTGGCGGGAATGAGGCTCTGCCGAGTTCCCGCGAAACAGTTACCGGAAGTGACGGATATTTCCATCTGAACCAAGTATCTCATGGTAGAAACTTTTTCTTGCAAACCGTTTTACACTTTGAAATATATATTTAAAAACAAACTTATCGAAATGATGCATTTCAATATAAAAACAAACGTTATTCAGATGGTGTGTTTGGGAAAGTGACGTCACATTGTTTATAACGTTATGTCATAAGTAATTCACGTAAGTCGTCTTACACGGGGGGGGGGAGGGGGGTTGAGATTTTCCAGCACTGGTAAAAACTGCAAATATCCCCATCTGGTATGCAAGAAAAGTAATCACTTGAACGGCTCATAAGATACAGTTGTATGTAAATGGCAGATAACACTGAATTCTCCTTTAATTTGATTCTCAACCATCGCCTTCTGAATATTGGCAGTTCAGGTCTAGGAAACCTTTGAAAATTATTTGGATCAGTATTATACCACATACTCATTTATTTTCTAGAATAGAAGGCTAGACATTTACATCACACTCGTTTTAAAATAACGTAAAATAGCTCTGCCTGATCCTCTTGTGTAAGTTACTTCGAAAAGAACTCAACATTATTTATTTTGAATATGTACGTGTACTTTTTTGTGTGTTTCTAGGACCTTTTGAAATTTAAAGACGACCTGGAAAATCTGAAATTAGTACAGTCGTTGCATAAAACACGGAGTGACTATGTCCAGAAAAAAATAGGT
>JAFMSR010000013.1:1732537-1960464 GCA_022818135.1 Saxidomus purpurata
GATGGACAAAGGAGTACAGCGGATATCTGGTAGGTGCTTACCCGGGATATGACGATGCAACGGATTATATTTGTCTAGATAGGAGACCGGAGACCGTTGTTCACAGTGGAAATGATGATAATGATAACATGCTTTATTTCGTTGAAGCAACGTGTGGAAAAAGTCTGGAATGTCCACCATATGTTCATGATAGAGAACTCGCATGCGTTGTTTGTTCGATGTAAATGTTTTCACAAATAAAATTCTAGCCCGATGAATCCAATTTCGTCTAGTTGTGAATAAATCAAATATACCAAAACTTAATACGAAAACGGTATAACATTATCAGAACTCATATGGTATTTTACTAGATAATCTCCTTTGATCTGTTCCTCTGGATTTCCTGTCTTGCACCGCGAAATCAGACAAAGTATTATTGGCTGAAATTACGGTGTTCCATTTGCACCATCACTCTCTTTATTATGATTTAGACTGCAATAATACGCGGTTACGATGACAGTTTCTGAATTCGCGATGGACAAGAAAATTTCGTATCGCCAACGTAGCTTTGCGTATCGTGCATCGTCAGGGTTGGTTAGCACATCGTCATCGTTACTTTGCGCATCACCACAGTGTTTTGTCACCATGACTACCACAGACTCCTTCGGGTCATGAGGCTGTTTAAGTTTTTGCGGAAGTAGATACATCTGTGTGGTCTAGGAGCCTCTTTTATGGGGGTATTTGGGGTGCAAACAAAATTGAACCATGGACGCGCTAAAAATGAAAATAGCTTTTATAGTTATGTCCTTGTGATGTTAACTAGATTTTATGAATAAATGTATGTGCATTGCAACACGATATTATTTTTCCCTAGCAACATGTCTTATGTTTCAAATGATCATGAACGAACCTGTCTTTACAACTCCTGTAAAACAGTTTTATACTACATGAACTCATTTCAAGTAGATAACAATGTATATTATATGAATGCAATCACTTCGGAGTTCTATAAAATGGGGAATAAACTTTGGCGGCGTCTTTAATGTCTGCAATACCACAGATGCGTTGGGTATGGACTCGCCACTCAATATAATACTGGTCCCATGTTTTACGGAACATATATAAATACTATTAGTATTTCTATATGTTCCGTAGGCCTACAAAATGGGACTAGTATTAGATTAGGTGGCGAGTCCATACCCCATGCATCTGTGTACATTACCATCTCATTTTGTTCCTTTTGTTAAATGCTTCCTTTCACAAATGAAGTTCTTAATTTTTGGCTCTACATAATGTCAAACCATGGGACATAATCCGAACAAACTTGATAGAGGACCGCTAGACAATGCCACACACCAATTATCTAAGTTCTTGGAGTGTGTTATAAGACATGATCATTTCTGTTCTATTTGCTAAAAAAGGTTATAATTAGAGCTAAGAATTAAGACCTTCAGTTGTGAAAGGAAGTATTTAACATACAAAAATAACCCATTTATTCACTGAAAGAAAGCATAATCCAGCACGAAGAAATCATTTGATGACATATAACAAAGCGTAATCTTGCATGAAAGAAAATAAAACTACAATTTATAATGGCAGAAAGCATTTAGCAATTGTGGCAGTGATTGTCTTCCATACTTTCCAGAGGTTAGTTAAACAATCGGTAAAAGTTTCAAACAACTGGTTCCCGATGTCCATGTGTGCTCTAAAAGCATAACAAGTTGGAATACTGGAGAACTTGTAACTGACCTATTTTGACTTAAAGTCAAAATAAATTTATAAAAGGCCCCCTTTCAAAAGATAATTTTCTGAAAATAGGTCAGTGACAATCTTATCAAACATTCACGTAACAAATCTAGTTTTACATTAAAAAATGATTAAATTAAAATAATTTGCTAAACGTAAGACTGTAAGTTAATTTTCGCTATGCGGTGTACGCCCTTGTTTATTGCACTGGCGTTTGCATGCATCAGTGTACTAGATGGTGGTAGCAGCAGTCGGTTTGTAGGAGAGGTCGACATTGAACAGGAAATTATCAACATCAAAAACGAAATGAATGGACTAAAAGCTGAAAACAAAATCCTTCGCAGTCAACTAGGTTAGAATCATTTGTGTGTTATATTTCAAATTACTTTCGTGCAGTATAATCTATTGTATGTTAGGTTGATATGGGTGCAGATTTCTTTGTGAGAAAACTGCAGAAAAAAATCGAAACATGTATTACTGAAAAAGATTGCTACAGTGAGAACGAAGGTGAATTGGTTCAAGTGTTTCATATAGACAATAAAACATGCTAAAATAGAGCGGTGAAATAAATGCTGACAAGTAATTTGTGGACTCAATGCCTTTTTGTACATGTTAATTAGTAAAAAACTAAAAAATGGCTATTGCTTAGTTTGTAAAAGTAAAGATTTCTGCATGTAGTTTTTCTTCTTTTTGTCAAGGCTCTACATACATCAGATGGGGTCGGACCATATGCCCTGGGAACGGGACAAATCTTGTTTATTCTGGTTAGTTCCTTCATAGAATATCACAATTCCAATACTTCTGTAACATAATACAATTCACCAGATGTCACTGAAGTAGACTAATTCATTAACTGTTTCGATTTGTCGCTTTCCACTCCATTTTATTTTGGTAAGATCAAGATGAATATAACTTCATACATGTACAATCTATTTATATTCAAATTTAAATTTCTCGGGTTTTGATAGTTTACTATTTTGGCCTTTTTCAAGTCTGATAATCTAGTCAAAAGTTAGTAGTCTGTGTGTTAGGATAAATGACTGCCTTTAAGAATTGCCTTTTAACTTAATATGGTATAGAAGACTGTTCTGATATTCCAATAAAAGACGTTTAGAAGACCAATGAATAAAAAGTACATATACAAGTACACATAAAACCTGTATCAAAATGCAGACAAATTTCTTGAAAAAGGCAGTACTGCCGAAAATTTGAATTAAAGATTTGTTTTAAACAAATAAACAATTTTAGTCGTAAAGATTAAACGTACAAAAACTGCATCATTGTAATTCTTAACCTTTTTTTGCAAAAGGTTACATGGCGGGTACCTACCATGACAGTAGTCTAGGAACTGCCGCCGGTGCCAACTACCTTTGTCTTGCCGGCCAGCCAACCTGGGACCACTATTCGGAAACTGTCAACAATGTTATTCGTGTAACTGGCGTGGAATATCAGTTCACTGATCATTCACTTGTCGCCCATGATCTGCAGGAATTCTTAGGATCCGACGTCCTGAACAGCGACGCCCCTTGCTCCGTCTGCCGGTCGGATAGAAGTACGAGTATTATGATACCCGGCCGGATGGACTGTTATCCAGGGTGGACAAAAGAGTACAGCGGCTATCTTGTCGGTGGCTATCAACACTTTGATGACGCAACAGAGTACGTGTGTCTAGATCGACGTCCGGAAACGGTTGTACACAGTGGAAATGATTACGACGATAATAAACTGTATTTCGTAGAAACTTTTTGTGGGAAAAGCCTGGCATGTCCGCCATACGCTCATAACAGGGAACTGGCATGTGTTGTTTGTTCTTTGTAGAGAATGTATATTTGCATGACTTAAAACAATTAATCTGGCATACAATACGACTTGGTATGATACATGGCAGTGCAGTGCATTGCAATGCAATAGAACACAACGCAACACTACGTACATGATCATGAGTCATGATTCATGTCTAAATTCAATACGATACAATACGATACGATACGATACGATACGATACGATACGATACGACCGCGTCTCTTTATTTTATATAACTTTACCAGCTCGTGCCTGTAGTAATAAAATACATACCATTTCAAACAGCTACTATCCCATTGCAAAAGCTAGTATGTATAATATTAATTTCCAGGTCATTTAAAGTATTTCACTAAAGGCTTACCCTGCTGGCGACAAGTGATTTTGTCTTAGCAACCACGCACCGTTTGCTATACAGTACTTAAATTTTCAGAGGAACAATTAATATTTCAGCCCATCTTAAAAGATGAACAGGTGATATAATTGAAATATATAGGTGAAATACAGAGATGAAATATAAAAATATAGAGGTGAAACATAAAGGTGAAATATAAAAACATAGAGATGAAAAATAGAGATGAAAAATAGAGGTGAATATAAAGGTGAACTATAAAGTAAAGAGGTGAAATATAAGGTAAATACAGAGGTGAAATTATTACAGGATCACATAACGGACATATTATTAATATAAAAAAGTTAAAATGGTGTCATAGAGCTGTAATTAAACTTTCAAGCAGGTAATATTGCTAAGTTAAAAAACAGCAGCTTCAAAAATATATTAAAACATAGTAACGTACATGATAGTTAATTAATGTTATCAATTTCAGATGAAAAACAATCATGAGAAAATGAGTAAATAGGCTCTGAAAAAGAGTGTTTAATAGCGTGTCTTATTCTTAAAAAAAAAATTTTTTTTTTATTTTTATAATTTTTTTTTTTTCTAACACTTCTAATTTTAGCCGATTTCAAAAACTCTTTCAACAGTGTGTATGTTTAAACAAGAAAGTCAGGGGAATAAAATGTCAGCTAAACCCAGGCGCTACCTTAAGCGGGCGTCTTATCTTTCTAATAGATAAGCTTACTGCGTAGTTTTCAATAAACACATATATTATTTTCACTACCAATCCAACCAAAATGGCTATATGTACAGCATTAGGACTTGTTATGGTGTTCCATGTGTTGATTGTAAAATCCGAAAAGCGCCTTGTTCTTGAGGAGATGGATATAACACAAGAAATCATCAACCTCAAACAGTCACTGGCTCAAAAGGACGCGGAAATAGCAGCTCTACAAAAGCAGATGGGTACGGATAAACTTGCTTACAAGTTATTTTCTACACTTACATGTAATTGTTTATAATACTCGTACATATACCGTGAACGATAAATTGTTAAATTTCTTATAAATTATCTTATTTTACAAATATCCCAGTAAACAAAATTAAATTACGGACTCTGTATTTCGAAACCAGTTTTTCATAGACGTTCAGCTTTTTACCAATAGTGATAAATCGTTCAAATTTGCACACTTATGAATAAGGACGTACAAATATTATATTATTTGTTTTTGTTTTATTTTTTATTTTAAAAAGGTTCAACATACACAAGATGGGGCCGAACTATATGTCCAGGGAACGGAACAAGTCTAGTTTATTCAGGTTAATATCAAAATATTTAGTTTTGTTATTGCAAAAAGGAGATGAAAATACTTTATTGTTTAACAATGTTGTGCCCGATACAGCCAGCCGATCGTTGACATCAGACAATGTCACGTGGCGGAAGTCCTAAGAAGGCTATTTGAATACAACACCATTCAACTTTTGAATAAAAGCATGAAGGAAACCTCATGGAGGTACATTGTATAATAAATTTGTAAGCTGACTTTTATCTTTAAGGTTTTATGGGAGGAAACTACCATGCCGATATAGTAGTATAATATATTTGTAAGTTGACTTATCTTTAAGGTTTTATGGCGGGAACCTACCATGCCGATAGTAATGTGCGCGGTGTCGGGGCCAACTACCTTTGCCTGGCAGGTCAGCCTACATGGGACCATTATTCTGAAACTGTCAACAATATTATTAGAATAACTGGTGTACAGTACGAGTTCTGGCAACACACTCAGCACGCGCATGACCTTAATGAGTTCTTCGGATCCGATGTCCACGACAGCGAAGCCCCCTGCTCCGTCTGCCGCTCCCCTAGAAACACGAATGTGATGATACCCGGCCGGAAAGACTGTTATTCCGGCTGGACCAAAGAGTACAGCGGATATCTGGTCGGCGCGTATTCTGGCTATGATGATGGTTCGGAATATGTTTGTCTTGATCGGCGACCTGAAACTGTGATCAACAGCGGCATCCGTTACGGCGACAACGTGTTATATTTCGTCGAGGCGTCATGCGGGAAAAGTCTGGAGTGTCCGCCATACGTTAATGACAGAGAGCTTGCTTGTGTCGTCTGTTCCATGTAACTCCAATTTTTAAACGAAAACTTTAAGAAAAGTGAAAAGAAGAAAAGTGCTACTTCTTTTACAGGAAATATTTAACACAAGACAGCAATTTATGTTCTTCTGTTACATGTGTTTTGATTTGCATTTCATGTAACATTCTAAATGTTTAGTTTAAAATTAATTCAACCCATTTCCTGGTTTTTTATTTGTACATTCAGTACCTGATATCAAGGCCACATCGGCCAGAAGTTTGAAGAGAATGAGTTTGAGTTACAGCCAAGTATTAAACACCAGAGAGAAAACCAAATGTTTAGGAGTATGGAAGATCTAGGTTACGTGTTCACGGTCCGTGGTAATTTTTTGCAAATAATGTGTCTGTTCCCTGTACCGAGTTGTTAAAAACCATATTAACCCTAGCCCAGCAAATTAAAAAAAATGTACTTTCCATATTTCCACAGTACAATTAATTGTTCAAATGGGTGGTCACTGAAACTTTACTGACTAAATAGTGAACAGTGGTGACCATGATCGCACTGCATGAAAGTGTAGGCTGATCATGATCTGCACTGGTCATAAGCACATAGTTATTTGATACCAGCAGCTTATAGGAAGGAAAACTTGTGTATGCATCAAGCTATATTTATTGTTAATCAGTCGCCATACAGACAAATATGCAGATCTAAAATGGAACGTGTTCAACTGTCGCCGTTTTACTTTTTACTATCAGATCCTTGGCAAGAAACTGTTTTGAAAGTTGTGTGCGTGAAAAGGGGGCTAGAGGCTATAATTTAGCAGATATACCAACATGAAAAAAAGATCAACTATTTCTATGTTTCTCTTTCGCAACATTACACATGATCAACAAATTTATGTTGTAAGTCAAATAAAATCTTCATTGAATACCATGATCATACTAAATACTGTAAGGGTATAGGGGCGCCACTATTTGCCGCAAACAGTTTTCCTCAAAGGGCGATATGTCACATACCACTGACACTTTCACAAAGAAAATGAAGTTTGCAAGTAAGATCTTTCTACTTCAACTAGCGATGAATGCTGCGGCTTACACACTTGAAGAAGGATGGCCAGGTCGCAATGTACGCTGGTTGTTAGAAGCTGGTTTCAGAATTAGTGGTGCAACAATGAAACTAGTGCATGAAGTAGAGTAAGAAATAATGAAACATGAGCAAAAAGTAAGGAAACTAGTGCAAGAAATAAGGAAACTAGGACAAGAAGTAATGAAACTAGTGCAAGAAATTATGAAACTAGTGTAAAAAAATTGGTGCAAGAAATGATAAAATACAGTAAACAAATACTGAAACAAGAGTAAAATATAATGCAACTTGTGTAAAGTAATGAAACTACAGTAGTGCAAGGAAAAATGAAACTAACGTTAAAACAAAAATTGAAACTAGTGCAAGAAATAATGAAACTAGAGCGAAAGATTATGAAACTAGAGTAAAAAAGATAATGAAACAAGTGCAAGAAATAATGAAACTAATGCAAGAAATTATGAAACTAGAGTATAAAAAATACTTGGCTACATTTGCACTCTTTAGGAAAGGTAATGAATAACACAACTATCTTTTATCATTTTATCAAATAGCCAAAATTTGACAATGAACAATCGGCACTCGAAATTATCATTCTTATCTCTAGCAAGAGATAAGAAAATCTTGGTTGAATATACAATGTAATTGTATCAGGCTTTCATTGAGCAAGTATCGCCCGTCACAAAATGATTCTCATCAAGTGGCCGTTGATATTTTTGATACTGCAGGACAATGTGTTAGCTGCAGATCCTAATAAACGTATTGTACTACAAGAAATGGACATAGAACAAGAAATAATCAACCTGAAACAATCCTTGGCACAAAAAGGTGCAGAAATTACAGCTTTACAGAAGGAGAACGCGGTTTTGCAGTCACAAATAGGTAGGTTTTTGTTTTGTTTTTGGATTGTTTATAGTTCCGGCCGACCGTCAGATTTCTCCCCTGGTGAACTTGCGAAGACCCCAGTATGACTCCAATGCATACTGGTACCTAACAAAATTTGAAAATCTAGGGAGTTTTGTTTTACCTGACTGCAATACCCAGTCAGTTTTGCTTTCTTTCCTTTTTGTTTTTAAGATTCTGCAATACAGTTTGCATTGTATATAGAAAGATAAAAACTATTTAAAAATAGACACCATTTTTACACGCCTAAAATCTAACCAATTTGATTATTTCAGGTTCCCTTTATACCAGATGGGGGCGTACGTCCTGTCCGGGAAACGGAACAACGCTTGTGTATCTTGGTAAGTATTTTCCTTCGCTCAAATCGAGAAGAAATAATTTTACGAGCAGTCGTTAACTTCTGTCGTAAAATTAACTAAAATTGAATAATATGACTGTAACAAAGATCATGATAGATTTAGATAAAATGTCCCTGATGAAATGACGACTGGAAATAGAACGATTAACAAACTGACTTCCATCTTACAGACGGACACGCAGGCCGACTGAATGAATGATTGAACTATCAACTTCCTATTTGTCAAAAATATGCAACTTTGTCTCTGTCTAACGTTGTTTTAAAACTTCCTCTGAAGTCCGTTTCCTATATATTATGTTAGCAAGTGCACGCTGTTTGGTGCTTAGAGAACTCATGCGTAAGTTTGCCTTTGAGTTTAAATTTGAAGATATTTATTATTTTTTGTAAGGTTACATGGCCGGGACTTACAACGACAAGGTTGGACATGGTCCCGGATCTGGCGCAAACTACCTATGCCTCGCTGATCAACCAACTTGGGACTATTATTCTGAAACTTCTAACAATGAAATTCATATAACTGGGGTGCAGTACGAGTTCGTTGCGTCACAAGATCATGACTTACAAACCATATTTGGAAGTAATATCAGAGGCAGCGAAGCGCCTTGCTCAGTATGCCGTGCCGGGAGAAACACAAATGTTATGATACCGGGCCGGAAGGATTGTTATCCCGGTTGGACTAAAGAGTATAGTGGATTTCTCGTAGGTGGCGCTCCTTCCTATGATGACTCCACGGAATACATTTGCTTGGACAGACACCCAGAGGCCGTGGTCCACAGCGGGGGCAGAGAAAACGACAATATGCTTTATTTCGTGGAAGCGTTTTGCGGGAAAAGCTTGGAATGTCCTCCTTACATTCAAAATAGGGAACTTTCATGTGTAGTTTGTTCCATGTAACAATCGCTATATCGAGAGAATGAAAAGAATAGGACAATTGTGGTCCTATATAGCTCACCTGAGACCCATTGTAATTTTTTGTATGGTCCTATATATAGCTCACCTGAGACCCATTGTAATTTTTTGTATTGTCCTATATAGCTCACCTGAGACCCATTGTAATTTTTTGTATGGGTAATGATACATAGTCAAGACATTACTCCAACCAACTCATGCCATGTAATTGGCCGAATCAACCAAGTTTGGTAGAGTGTTACGAAGAAAGATGGCCAAGATATAATCAATGGTTTCAGAACATGTTTTTGTTAAAACCCAAGCCATGTTTTGTACGTCCACCTCTGTTATCGAGTGGTACATGTAAGACCTGTCATTGATTGCATGAGGGTAATGAGTTCGAGCCCTATTACCGACCATGTTTCTTTATGTTAGAATGTTGTCAGTTTCTTACGGCTGTCGCTTTCTAGTACTGGTTATTCTCTGAGGAACAATGGTTAGCTGAACTGTCCGCTTGTGAAAGTGACAGAAAGACGGTTGAAACGGGCGTTCAATCCCGACGAAAAACAATATGTTTTATAGGCATCAATATAAGAATTAATATCTTGGTTGAATGTTACATAAGATTAATCTTGTGAAACTAGGATAACTAGGGGGCATGCAAGGGGCATGATGGGAACACTTACACACCCAAAATATCTCATTCTTTTGACGGTTACATGTAGAATTTTGAAGATAATTTTCCATAATTATCAGTCTTCGACTGACGTCCCAGCCGGTGCTAACTTTTCAAATCAAACTCGGTAGAGGGTCACTAGGAAGTGCTACATAGCATACAAAAAACCTAAGTTCTGGACCATGTTATTTTTCTTACTAGAAGATTTTCAACTTTTTTTCAACAAGATTTTTACTTTCAGATAAGTCTTGTAAACATTTGTGAGCCCGTGGATCTAGCCGAGTTTGACAAAGGGATACCAACAAACTGTATGGAAGACCAGGCCCCGTGCTTACCGGGTATAAAAGTTTCTAGAGCACAATCTGGTGCTCAGCACGAAATCATGCTCAAGTAATATGAAGTCAAATCAAGTTATATTTATTTACAAAGTCGCTGTAACATAATACATAAGCTCAAGAACAGACCTTCTGATTATTGTCACAGAACCCGACTTTATAAAACGATATAACTTGACTTTACTTTGTGGCGAGTATAAGATTGTGCTTACGACACTTTTATAAGCACGGGGCTAGTAAATAATGGCACACAACAATATAGATCATATATATCAAGTGATTGATGAAAAGTGTTGCTTGAAGCAAAAGTTGACAAAGGAAAGCCGACAGGCATTCAGTGATCCTACAAAAACTCACACAAGCACTTCGTGTTCAGTTAAACTGATAAAACACTTGCCAGAAAGCCAAGTCAGTATATTACATTCGCAATGGTAACGCAGACTAACTTGTAACCTGTGTCGCGGATTATAGGTGTTATTTGATATAGATACAAAACGTTAAATGACCACTGCTTTGTTTTGTTTTGAAGTCGTTTTATCACTGTAATAGTAAAATATCTGGTTCCTATTAACGCTGAAATAATCCCTTTCCGGATCGCTACTAATTTGGATGATTTGCAATATATCTTATATCTTATTTATTAACATAATAACATAAAGTTAATTAAGTTAAAAAAATAGCATACTGTTTGTCTACTAAAAACCATAGTGCGAAAAGATATTGTCTTTGATATAAACCATGCATATCTAGTGGGGACTGTCACCATTATATATCGGATTCGGGTTTCCCTTTGACCTTGACCTTTTTTGCCGCCTTCCGGTCCTCCTTTACAAACTTCTGCATGCTGCCCTTCTCCGATGACCCCGCTGTGATTTTCGTCGATTTTGTCGCCATGTGTCCAAGTTCTTTCGAATCCAATTCACTATCGTTATCGTCGTCGGAGTCTGAACACTCGCAACATTTACCATCCTTTTTCAGATAGTTCCAGAGGATCACACTTATGAAGATCGTAAATAAAACCCCGCCGACTACAATTGTGATGGCTAGGATACCATACTTTCCCAGTGCTGTCACTGTCTTAACAGCATCGTCAAAGATAGAACACCCAGCCTGCAATTAAAAGAAATACATTTTTCTTTAACAGGGCAGTACAAAACTCGAGGGGATTAAAAAAATCTATAACAATTTATTTATTCTCTACTGCGAAACAAGTTCTACATCTTAAATAAATCACATTTAATGCTAAGTCCATATAGAATCAATTAAAAATAACTCTTTTGCCTCTGTACACTATTACCATGGTCCTGGTGGGGATTGAACCCTGAACTATGTGACCCTTTGGCGAAGTCACTAACTGCGCTACAGTGATAGGCTTAGAATACCACTTAGTTCTAAATGTATATATTTTAGAGTTTTATCGTTGGTACCGGATAATCCATATGACCAACTGTCAAATAATGGTATATTTGCCGAAATATTTTGGGGAGAAAAATAGAATATTCAAAAAGACCTAGACATTTGTATTAGTTTGTAGCCTACAGAATAACTGGGCTGATACTGACAGTCCCTTCCATAAGCCAGTATATTCTTTGAAATATGGTCATCGTTATTACTTATATTATTATTACTTATAAAGTTATGTCTGGACACCAAAATATCTTGATATTAGAAAACAACCCATGAGTGTATATGCAATTTGGCTTTCCAATGCGCCACGTTTAATCAACAAAACAACCCAATATAAGAAGCAATTTTCAATACAAAATATTGTTTTATTTAATTCAAGTTAATATTATACAATTATAGACTAATTTTGAGGTCAATATATTCTTTTTTACAGGTCCAAAAAACTATATATTGACCGAAACATTAGTCTAAAATTACTATATCGTATACCTCATAAAAAGTAGTGAAAATTACACGAAAATATTTCAGAAATGACGTTTTCCAGGTCTACACATACTTTAGCGGACCCGGCACGTGACGCTATCGGCCAATCAGGATTACGTATTTGTGACAGGTATACGAGATAATTGTATATTTACCTCTTTTAAAGTTTGTAATTTTATAACAGATCTACAGAGAAACCTAAAAAGAAACCCAACTAAGTGGGATGCTTACCGATTCATTACTTTCATCTGTCTCATCTATACAGTGATCATGGCCATCACATTTCAGATCTGTAGAAATACACCTAAAACACACAGCCAGTCAAGTAAGAACACAACAATTTAAATGTACATGTATATTCGACTGTATTTTTCTCACAGATGTATGACTTAATCGCACAAGACCCGTGTTTTATTTGTATGATTTCAATAGGGCACAGTTTAGAAGGAAGGATGAAAAAAAAACTCGTTTGATTCAATATCTTTTTTTTAGCTTTTTTTTGTTTGCTTCTATATTAATTTATGGTAAGTCAAGTTCGTCGCCGGTTCCTGAAATGTGATGAGGCGGTGGGATAACTGGGACCCGCGAGTGACAAAGTACGATAGAGGGACAGCATCAATAGGGCCTCGTTAAGGGAGGTTCTAGATAGTTTTAAGAAATTAACGATAAGACTTTGGTGACAATGAGATCACAGACTTTTAGTTTTAATGAATGTTAGTGAATAACATGACACATTACATGTACGTAGTAAAGAAATCTTAAGATTGCCTTCTCATCATTGTAAAAAATGTATAAATAGATTTGGCGGCTGCTCTTTACTGGTACGTTAAGACATGTATGTTACCTCGCACATGTATTTCTATATTACAATGTAGTTATATTTGTGATTTTTCTTATGCACTTGCTTTCCAGGCTCAAAATAAATTGACCTTAAAGTTCCATTACTAAGACCAAACGTCGAATTTTAACGGGCGTCTTCACAGAAGGAAAATATAACATTCTGCATCGAATGTTACCATATTGTGTTGAAAATTTGAATCGTAAATTAAATTTGCCTTTTTAAGAACGAAAGCAGGTTTTCAAAAATCTTTTTAATTTTCCAGTAGTTATAGGCGAAAGAGCATTACTTCCGACGAAGTGCAACTTATATCTCATACTGTTTACAACATGCAATAAAGGGAAAGTAGGACAAAAAGACCACCCAGGTCAATCTAAGGAAATACAAAAAAAACATTCACTCGTTTTCTGCAGCAGTATTTCAAACAGCGAAATACTCCACGGCTATTGTAAAGTTTAAGAAGCCAGTTACAAACTGTATTTCCGTGTTACAATTCCAGATTTAAAAGAAAATTTGATTAGGTCTTAGTAATTGACCTTTAAACTATTGCACATATATCTATTATTGTGGAGGATCAATAGGACGTGCTTACCTTGTCGTGTCGCACTTGAATTCTGAATTTGTACATACACCGTCGTGAAAACTAGTGACGATAGCTTCGAATCCTCTTTTCTCATTGGACGAATCTGAGATAAACTTTACTTCTATTTTTTCCGTTTCTGAAGTGAAATCTGAAAACAGGACAAAAAAAACAGTCATGTGACTATTTTGGGGCTAAAACGATCGACTTGAGACCCTTGCTGCTCTTAATGGACCGTGAACCGGATCAACCCGCCTCCCTGCTCGAATGGATAAAGATCCGCTGACTTAAACTGAAACTTCTCAGATTCAGGGTCATGGGTTCGAGCCGTGCTACAGAACATGTCTCCTACTACTGAGTAGTACTGGTTCTTGGCAGGAACGATGGTTAAAAAAACGGCTGCAACGGGTGTTAGACCAAAACATCAACAACAACGTTGGCTCATGAGCAACCACCTGTTCAAGTTCGCTGACCATAACCGTTATCTAACCGTTACCCCTAAATGTCCGATCTCAATATGGACAATACCATTCATGGTTTAAAGGGGTGTTCAGAGAACATTTACTGACTGAAAAGCAAACAGTGCAGTTTGCCATATTAAGTTTAGATTTCGCAAATGTATCTTTATACATAAAAATTGAAATACTAAAATATTCAAATCTGTGATTAATAGGCGTGAGATTAATTTCATATTTATAACACACGCAAATAGGAAAATGATTTACCTTGCTTAGTGCATATTTCCGTTTCTGTTGTACTCCCTGAAAATGAAATAAAATAAACATTAATGTCTGTATTATTTCGTCGTTACGTCACTTACCGTTCGATTATGAAAACGAGGGCCGATCTTGCAACTATGAAATTTTCAAGTAAATACAATACTTTCTAGATCTATCCTCAAAATAGATATACCCGGTATCATTGAGGAAAACAAAAAACATATCGAAAACTAAACGGAAGTAACATGAGAGTGTCCCGCAATTTTGCAGTCCATGCGCATTGTTTCCTTACAGCAGCATAGCTAATGTAAAAACATACACCACGTTAACAACAGCCAGGAACCAACAATCCATTTCTTTTTACATTCGTCCGAGGTGTTTGCCTTACCATTTTTGTTGGTGCAGCATAGACAGAATGTTCGACGAACGGTTTCAGTACACACTACACGAAGACTAGTGGCTTCAGTCAGGGCTGTCAAATCTGTCGATTTTTAGGGTCGAATTTCGGCCCCATATCCACTCCAAAATAGAATGTTTTCCCCCAACTCAGGCCTAAAATTCCCCCCTGCCAGGTAAACAAGAACTATCTTTAAAAAAGATGCACTGTAAAAAATAAGTGTTAATTATCTCTGAATATAGTGTAAACCAGCTTGGAAAATGGTGTTACCGTGTAAGTTACACCGTGTGCGAGTAGAGAATCACCGAAATGCAATTTTACTCCAAAATCAGTGAAGAGATACTCCCGATCTGGCGTTTTGTAAATCCGCACAAGTGTAAGTTGGTCAGATACACCGACTGGGATATAGTAACACGGAAGTGTAACTTTGCCCTAAAATTCGTGTATCGTAAACAAGTCAACTGACCAAGGACTTGCATGTGCCTTAATTCTATGCCGCATTCCATGCACATGGTTATGGCCTCAAATTGTAGCGTGACTAAGACGGACACATCCGTGTATCATACATGAACACTTTGCTATTATTCGCGAAATTATGAACGAAAAGTCTTTTCGTGACGTTTAGTTATGAAACCTGTCAGAATGTTGTAAAGTGTTCAGATAAGTAGTTCTTTGAAAAATTTTGTTACGTAACCACTGACTAAGATCTTCTTAAATATTGGTCTTACACAAACCATCTGTTTGACATTCTCGAGAAATGTGATGGGAGTGATAGGACTAATGAGTCAAGATTTTGCTGTCATGATTTGATGAAAGGGTTTATATGTAATGAAAGTGTACGCTTACACTAACGTGTTACGTTTGTCTTGTGAAAAACGTGTTAAGTAACACCATGAACGGTGTCCTGCTTCCCCGATAGCAGGGTGTATTGTTTCCATAAAAACAATAGGGTTACTTTACACCAAAATGGGTGGCAACCCAGCTGCCACCCATTTCAGTGTAAAGTTTCCTTTCTGTTTTTACAGTGTGGTCGGCGCAACTTTGGGTATATGAAAACGATAGGTTGCTAGATTTTAAAGTAAAATATCCTGTCAAGTTTAATTTTTATGCTGTCAGAATGTGTCACAGGGTGGGTAAAAGTGTGCAACCTGACAGGCCAACCTACAAAACATTAGTTTAACGGTAACAACATATTATGTTGATAGATATGAAGTATTTACGTACTAATATTATAAAATTTATTAAGAATAAAATTATAAAACCAATCAAGAAATACTGAAAACGGAAGTAACTAACTTCCGTTCAAAAACGAGCTTACCCGCCTCGACAAAATATTACCTCCGACTAACCGCTCGGGTAATATAAGTCTAGGCGGGTAACATATCCCCATATACCACTTAAAAAAACTAAATAACATGTAATACATTTTCTCCCCAATTGTGTTAAGTCCGTAACGCGACATGTGCATCAGATAAACAAACTTACTCCTTGTTTTTCGTATCACATTATATTGACAGAACTAATCACTGGTCAAGAAAGTATATTTACTCTACGCTCATAATTAACATTGGTTTGGAGGTAACAACATTATGTTGGTATATGAATAAACTATTTTCGTACTGAAAATATAAGACTGAAAATGCACGAGTATCTTAGTGACCTTTTTCAGCCGGTATTATCCATTTAAAAAGGTGCTTTACAGAGTAATTTGTTCAGTCCGTAAAATGTTATACATTATATTTGCCATTTCATTGGCGGTTGAAAAGTTACTAACTTCATTTCAAAAGCGAGCTTAAAACGGCTGCGCCGATTTTTATTTTAAATTTCTTTTTATAAAGATCAATGAAATTAATTAGTCGGTACAAGTAATATATTAAGAAGACATCAACACCTTAACATTTTTGCCAAGGTGAGTTTTATCATCTACCCAAAGTTTATCACTTGAAATTTATCTTGAAATAACGCATTTCCCTCCACTATAAGGGCCACGGCCCCATTCCCCTAATAGCCACTGGCAGCATCGTATGATACGCGTTACGGTAAATTCCGCCGGTAAACATTAATTTGTTTTATAGTCCAGGTCGTCGGACTGCGAGAACTTGCCAAACTTTGACCCCGGTATGACTCCCATGAACACTGTTACCTAACAAAATATGAAAAATTAAGGGAGTTCTGTTTTACCTGGATGCAATATCTAGTAAGTTTTGTCCAAGGATTATGACTATTTTACTGAATTGTATAAAACTTTGCCAAAAAGGCAGATGTGCGAGCTTGCAGTCGATAGGCCTATCAGATCTACAAATAAATGAGCAAATATCAAAGCATATATAAATAGTTACCAGTTCCTTTTTCGGTGAAAACTATCTTGTCGGTACAGTTATCACCGTCTGGAGGCGGGAGTTCGAAGAATGGGAACTGCACTAGTATCTTGTGACCTGTAAATCAAAGGATCGAACATTTTTCCAAAAAAAATTATTATTAAATGGCATGATAAAGTATACCCAGTTGTCTTTAGGCGTTGAAAACAGTGGAAGGGAAATAACCCGGAGTAGTTTCACAGGCCTCAAGATGCTTGCTTAGCAACCTACAGAACGCGGGTTCGATTCCTGGGCATGTCACTAGAAGTGTGCCCTTGCATTTCTTGGCCAAGGCAGCCAATGCAACATGCGCCTCGTCTATCTAACAATGTACGCAGTTATTTAGTATTAAGTAAAAAGCACTCGAAAAAGGTGAATTGTCCTTTAAATTATTTGGCACAAGAAAACAAGCCATACAGTTGATAAGAGCTGTTGCTGCCTTATCTATGACATAGTAGCCTACTTTGTTGACTTATTAAAAGTGCACTAGCATTAATCTGCCATTGTTTAGAAATATATTCTGTAAGGATGTTTATTTCGGCTTATATATTTCTATTTATTTGTAGTTGGTTACTGTGTGCACATGGCGAGGACAAGCCTGGCAACTCAAAGAAGCGCTTGGTTCTACATAGTGAGTTTGATATAGCACAGGAGTTTGCGAAGCTGCAACAAGAATTACAACAACAAAAAGACCAGATTCAGAACTTAACGGCAAGATTGGCTGAAAAGGATAGACAAACAGCTGCAACAGGTATGGCTATTTCAGGAAGGCCATTGATGTCAACAGCCAATAACTTATTTTTAAATACAAAACGTCTCAATCTATTATATTCACTGTATGCCAGTCGGGTAACGCGGATCAGGCAAGTTTACGCAATTTTGTGTTCAGTTATCGTAATTCCTCATTTATGTCAGTTCGGAGCTGCGTATCAATGTGACGATGTTCACCTCATGATACATTTACTTATGAAATAACATCCGTTCCAGCGGTGTTAGTTTAAGAAATAACGTCCGTTCCAGCGGTGTCGCTTAATAAACAATGATTTGGAGTACTGATATGCAGTAATTAGCCACGAAGGCCGAAGGCCTGAGTGGTTTATAACTGCACATCAGTACGACAAATTATTGTTTATTAGACGAAAACAACGCTGAAAAGGATATTATTTCGATTCTAACATGACCAGATATTACAAAAAGTGAATAAATGCAAAGCTTTATTTGCTACGCGAACGCTCATTTAACGTCATGCGGCGCAATATGACGTCATTTCTACAGCATATCGGTTCCCGCGTTGTTTATGGTTTAATATAACATAATTTTTCTACTCTTTGTATATAGAGACAAAATCGTGAGTCATGTTAGAATTAAATATAAATTTACGTTTCCTTTTTCAGGTTCAGGATCCTCATACATCAGATGGGGTCGCACAACATGCCCAGGGAACGGAACCGATATGGTTTACTCAGGTAATACACAACTGTTACTGCAGTAACCACATTATACAATATGCCCTTCACAATCATACAATATGCCCTTTTCAATCATTTTTATTTATCCAAGTTATTTTTAATCATTAAAAATATCAGGTAACATTCAATAAGCCTGCTCCATTATTTTTGTCGTTTATTTTGATAAGTACGGCACTCTTGCGTTTTTATATACAAATGTACTTGTAATACTGTTTTCTATCAATACTTGTAGATATTTGTTCGTTCCACCTTTAAAACATAAAGGGTGTTTCTGCTTTAGCTTCTAAATTATTACTTTCAATAATGTTAAAAGAGTCAGAATGACAAACATTTTTGCTTTTGTTATATTTTAGTAGACACGTATTGTCAATAGGAATTCTCGGCAGATTCCATTATCCTATATCAATGTAAGATGCAAAGCATTCTGTCGAGGTGTTCCGATTGCATGTTTTGTATTAGAGTTGTCAAAATGTACGTTTATTCGTCAGGGTATATGGGTACAGTGCCGAACTTTCACCTCAATGGTGGGGGTACGAACTATATGTGCCTTTCCGGCGAGCCACAATGGGATCATTACGAAGAATCTGTTGAAAGCCTTGGAAAGATAGGAGGTGTAGAATATCAGTTCTGGAACCATGGCCGTGCCAATGGGGCCAGCAACTTTTTTGGATACGATTTATATAATGACGACGCTCCCTGTGCTGTTTGCTACTCCAAAAGGAATTCGAACATGATGATACCGGGCAGGATGGACTGCTACAGCGGCTGGACAAAGGAATACAACGGCTATTTGGTCAGTGGCTGGGTGGGGGAAGTGGGCGACTCTGAGTTTATCTGTTTAGACAGGAGACCGGAAGCAGTGGTAGGCGGAAAGACTGATGACGATGAAGCGGCCTTGTACTTTGTGGACGCCGTCTGTGGCAAGAGCCTCGAGTGTCCCCCTTACGTCAATGGACGTGAACTTACGTGTGTTGTCTGTTCTAAATAATAGCATTGGTAATACAACATGTTGTAGTGATATTAAATTACTATCAAACAATAAAATGCACGGTCCTGATGAATTATATCTAATGTCTGTCCCTGCATATTAGTTACTGCCGCCCTGTTCACACAGCTCATGGTCGGATTTTTTTAATCTTTGGATAGTTCAATGACCGCCGTTTACGGATGCGTTGTCAACTCATGGACTCTTAAAAAAGGGAACTGAACTAAACTGACTTCGATTTCATATGTTTCAAGATAAATTTAAACAGTTTCCATCTCAATGGCTAGATTTCCTAAGATAATTTTGTATACGTTGTCAAGTTAAAATAAAGGATAACATGACATACCGTGGTAAAAACTTGCCCGGTAGCAGCGAAGGAAGTTACCTTAAGTGTCGTTCCAGAAAACAATTTAGTGTCAATGTGGTATTTTAAATAATGAATTAAGTTTTAAATTTCTGTAAAACTTTTGTGTGCATTTACAAGTAAACATACATCATTGATTCGTGAGTAACTAAATGCGTGTGAAAGCGGTCATTTTTACAATGACGTGAAAGATGACAAAAATGACTTTCAGTTGTCCCATGAAATTCATCATGATGCACATAGGCTCGTTGTATTCAGAATAGAACTGAATCTGAGCTTTAATAGAGAAGATTTAGATCACCTGCGTCGGTTGGCATCTACGAAGTTACTCGAAACTTCGCAAAACTTGTTATGTTTTTCCGTACTTAAATCGTAAATAATCCGTAAATAATCCGTGTTGTTAAATATTTATTACAGATTTCCGTGATTAATTTATAGATTTCCGTGAGTATGTCAGCCTCCTGAATGTTTATCAGCAAGTTCAATAACAAGCAAAATCGCCTCATTCACTTCAGAGTTACTGCCCTTTAATTGCCAAAATTTATGAAAGTTAGAGTTGTTCAGACTCCCTAACAAGTCTTCACTAACATTGTATGCCGACCATCCGACCTTTTTTGCCTGACCCGCACCTAGATAAGTTTATAACTAAGTTTATAACTTACCATTTTCAGTCTGAAATGTAACTGCACACTCCTGGTCCGCTTGATAGCTGTTTAGACCTCCAAAAAGCCCTGCTCCTACATGGGACCTTAGCAACACGCTCGGTGTGTTCACGATGTTTTCGTCACAGTTTCCAGATTTACCCTCCTGTAAAATATACTCGGGCAATATCTTCACACACACGAATTCTTCGAAAAAGAAACAAACTATTGGAAAAAGACACCACAATCTTTGTCTCTGAGACATTGCTGCATATATTTGAGTTATGTTTTGTTGTTTATGTTACATGGGCGCAGACATATTGTGATGACGTCATCAGTGACATCATAATAATGAGGCCAAAGTAAAAGAACAGAATATAATTTAGCCTATTTCCTCAAAGTAAACATTTTTATGGGACAGAGAGCTAGATGTAAAGAAATATTTTTTACCGTCAATACAAACTAAACGAAATTTAAACTGAAAAATAACAACAGCTAGATCTAGATTCTGATTGTTGTTATACGAACTGTAGATCTATTGTGATTTATTTCCAGACTCTAGATAATTATATATTTAGTAGATTTACCATTTTTGTCAGCCCAGTCGCCACAGCGGCAGACTGAATCTAGCCCGCGCAAAGCGAACACTTTAAGACGACAAAATAAGGACAACACAGGGGCGGATCCAGGATTTGGTCTTCGGGGGGGGCGTAACTTTTTTGCCATTTGTTGGTTCTGCTCAAGCCGTATAAGACGACAATTATGATTGTGTTTTATTCTTTGTTTTTAAGTAATCGAACACTAAATAGCGGTGGAGCAAGTGAGTGTATAGTTAACATGTATAATTGAATGGCAATGAACAATGTGAGGGCCATAGGCAGAGGTTAAAAAATAGGGAGGCACTTTCTAGGGGGTTCAGGGGCAAGCTCCCCCGAAATTTTTTTTTCGAGGGTGCCATTTCGTGCATTTTCCTGCATTTCAAACGTGTTTTTGATACTTTTAAGATGCCGATTTCGGAAACAGAAAATATAAATTTATACTCAGATATTTATGTAAGGTTGGGGAATTTTTAGGGGGGCCCCCCCCCTGGATCCGCTAGTGCGACACTCTCTGAAATCGGCGCCGTATTTTTGTCGTTGGGCGACACATGCAGTCACGTGAAGTGCCCCTGAGATCTACTAGAATCTACCATGAGGCATCTATTTTCAATCATGATCTGCAACAAAGAAAACCATTAACAAATCCCGTTTTATTACTGCAGATTTCATAATACCGTGCCGTTTCAGTGTTTGCATCACACACAGGTAGTAAATGACGTCGATGTCACATTCTGTAGTTAGCTCCGCCCAAATCGATACCTTTATCTATCGTACACGCCGAGTACCATCAGGGGGTCGGACGTAAACGATGTATCTCGGGGCTTTAAGCGAGAATTTGATGTAGTTCTGGTCAAAATGGCGGAAATTTAATGTTTATTTTGGGAGACGGATAAGAAAATTGGTAAGGAAATGTTTATTTTTAGTTTGATCGAACTGTTATCATGCCCTTTGTATAGCCACATGTAATATATGAAATCGTCACACCCGTTTTGGATCGTGGACCTAAAATTAAAAAAGTTATTGAAGGGATAAATTGGTCAGTAGTGTTTATGTTTGGATTTTCCACCGTTTTCTCCCACGTTTGGACGGTTCAGACCGCTTTACTCGAGCTTATTTGAATGCATTTCGTATAAACATGATGCGATCCATTGTTATTTATTGTGTGCACGTTTCCAATACGTACTATCGCCGATTTTTTAAACTTTAAACCGATTTCGATGTATCTCGGGTCGTTTTAAGACGATTTGATGTATCACCGGGTTCTAAAGGAACTGTAAACACTACACATGTGTAAATTGTGTCAAAATGAATTTTTAAATCATACAACATTCAACTCTAAAATTTCAGCTGCCACAATGCCTGTAACTAAGGGATTTCTGTTTAAAATGCACGAATAGATACAAAGATTAGCTACATATAGATCTATTAATTTTGTTTCATTCAGCATTACATGTTGACAGCAAATGTTTGTTGATTCAGTTTAATACCATTCGATTATGTGTTATTTAATTCCATGGTCGACGAAACACTAGTGCGGGCAGCAGCCGCACTGGTTCGCAATTTACACATGGTACATCATCCATGCTGTCCGTTGGTTTACCGTTTATACAGTTGCTTTTGGAACCCGGTGATACATCAAATCGTCTTAAAACGACCCGAGATACATCGAAATCGGTTTAAAGTTTAAAAAATCGGCGATAGTACGTATTGGAAACGTGCACACAATAAATAACAATGGATCGCATCATGTTTATACGAAATGCATTCAAATAAGCTCGAGTAAAGCGGTCTGAACCGTCCAAACGTGGGAGAAAACGGTGGAAAATCCAAACATAAACACTACTGACCAATTTATCCCTTCAATAACTTTTTTAATTTTAGGTCCACGATCCAAAACGGTGTGACGATTTCATATATTACATGTGGCTATACAAAGGGCATGATAACAGTTCGATCAAATTAAAAATAAACATTTCCTTACCAATTTTCTTATCCGTCTCCCAAAATAAACATTAAATTTCCGCCATTTTGACCAGAACTACATCAAATTCTCGCTTAAAGCCCCGAGATACATCGTTTACGTCCGACCCCCTGACCATGGTACTACTCTTTATCCAAGTTTACACATTGCGACATTATTTGATTTTTTTATGAATCTAGTGCTTGTGTATTTCTTATACTAGCTATAGAGGATAAAATCGGTTAATTTGAAACTTCGAAAGTTTATTTCTTAAAACAGCTGTACTGAAACTATAACATAAAAAAGCTCTATTCAATTCTTACAAACGAAACTGAACTGTACCGAGTGTTCTATCATCAACACGAAACAACGACTTTATACTTTTATGTTATATAGTCTAAATCTATGTAATAAAATTTTGATCGGCTTAGTCTCTGAAACGTTTGCTGTGCTTAGAAGACACGGTTGTATAGAATCTGACTTGCACGACGTACGTTTTACAAACAACATGATTCCGAGAACATTCAGTCTTGCAGGGCGTTTAGAAATTGTTTTTAAGACATCTTATATTCGTGAATCACTGTTGAGCCTGCAGAGAATATAGCACCCCTAATCATCGTTTCTATATATTTGTTCATATGGGGAATCCTTTCTGAAGCGACATCATCAGCATCATCATCAAAGAAAATACTGTATTTTACGAGAAAACCGAAATTCACTTTCGTAAAATTTATAAAAAAATGTCTAGATCAATGACTGACCACAGAAATTACCAATTAACGGTAAATTATATACATTGTACAGTATAGCAAACTTCCGTTTACCATCTCAGATACAGGTAAATGTATCGCTGTACAAACTTGCGAAAAGTCAAATCGTTTGTCGATAAAAAAACCACAAATTGAAACATCAAAACTTGGCTCAATAGCGTCACCAATGAAGTGAACGAAACAACAATGTACTTATAAAACAAAGAGTAAATTTCATTTGTACTGGCGATATGTCAACTTGTTGGCAATGTGATGTATAGGTCCTGCATTTATTATTTTCAGTTTTCACTTTTATGATATGTCACTTTTTAAATTCATTGAGGAAAGGGATGCTAACAAAGATGCAAAAAATAAACATCAAAATTCAAAAACAAGCATGATAAGGGGATAAATGTTTGGACTACCGGTATAGGTAAACGTTTTACATTTTTTTTACAAGCTGCATTTACTACCGGTTCCAGTGACGGTTTCTCCAGTTTTATGCAACGACTTTGATGACTTGTGCGCTAGATATCTTCAGCAGGGATTGTAGAAATAATCTAATCGTGAAAAGTGTACATGATAGATATAAATCCTGTCTTCAGATAACTAAACAAAATTTAACGGTCTTTGCTACATTTCTTGCTACATAGATTATCATTTCAGTGACAGAATCATTTTAGCAGTCTTGTAAGCCAAATATGCACGTGCAAAGCATGCGCGGCTGGGAGTATAGTCGTATTTTATCATGCTTTAAGCGAGTATTGCGATCGGATCATTTAATTTATAGACAAACTAGTATGAAAGAGCGAAATCGCATGCATATTAACAATATTTTTTTATTCTTTCTACTTCTGCGACACTACATGTATGTAGGTGAAATGACACTTGTACCGGATTTACACGTACATGTTGTATGCGTATATCCCTTTGTTTGATGGGACTCTAGCACACACAGAAAGACCAGTATCTGTTAGTGATCTCCATGTACGTAAACACCGACTAAACACTATGGAATGCCGTAAATAATATGACCGATTTATATTTTTTCTCAGTTGTGTCATGGACCTGTGTCCACACAGACACATACTTCTAAGTACTGTGCAAAATGTAGCTCCGCCCACAGGCGCTTTAGTCATTCATCGATACGCAACAAACACTGAAACGGCGCGCTATTATGAAATCTGCAGTATCAAGCAAGAACTTCTTACAGTACGGATAAGGTCCGTTATAGTTCGCTGGTGTAAGTTATAGTATAGATTTTATCAACTTACAAAGTTGCGCCCCTTTATTTTATTACGTATTTTATGACTTAGAAATACAGGAGTTTGTGTGTTTACAAAATATCAACTTCCTGTGGTTTACAATACCAACCAGCTCAAGACAAATAAGGTAAACAATGGGAAACATTCAGCTATCATCATGTAGACGTACGTAATGGATGGCGCCACTCGCAGAAAAGTTATTGAGGTCTACAAATCTACATTCATTTTAATCGTGTAGACAGCTACGTGTAGACTAAATTCATTGACAACTCGCCTCGATAGAAAAATAATCTGGGGAAACAAACACCTCTTTAATACAACCCCTGGTTTGTAATTGGTAAGTTTTATTGTACTCTCGGGCTTGCTCTTAAATTAGGTTTCAATTGAAAAAAAACCTGTTAGCCTAGCATAAGCGATACACTTAAATCTAAAATTTAATTTCAGAACGCATTCACATTAGTTAAGATGATGCAACAAAACCAGTTTCAACACAGCAAAAAAGAACAAAATGAAAAGGATGCAGTTTCTGAGACTCTACAAAATACACAGAGTTATTTAAATGATGGCTTTCCAGCATGCTCAACAGTTTCAACTAAAAAACAGGGACGCATGCACTTAGACGTTCCAGTGAACGATGAGATTTACACTAATGACAAAAAGCTGCTGAATACAGACATTAGTTCAAACGTACAGACCAATTCTCAAACACGAAAGGGTTTGAAAAAGAAGACATGTCGTCATTGTGGTAAAGTTTTTGATAGTCGAATAAAGTTAAAGAATCATTTGCAAGAGGAAATAAAGGCAAGAGACCAAAAACTGTCTTGTCATATTTGTATGAAACCTTTTCTTACATGGAAGTTATATAGTCTCCACAAATGCGATGGATCCACTAAAGGTAGTGATAAAGGAAATGCATGTATATGTGTCTGCGCTTATTGTGGTAGAATATTTCACAGTGAAAGAGTGCTAAACGAACACAATAAGACCAAAAGTAAAACATGTAAAGTTTGTAATCAAGTTTTCTGTAGATCAAAAGCAATGGAACAACACAAAATGACGCATGAACAGCATTATAAATGTAATACATGCTCTTTAACATTCCGTTTTGAGGCTGGGTTAAGAAATCACATAGCTGCAGGTCATAAAACGTACAAATGTGATTATTGTGATACGGTATTTATGTGTAGATGGAGTATGGTTTCACATCTTGAAAAGCAACACTCAATAAGACTCAGAAAACGATTTCAAATTGGTAAAACAGACAAAAATGAATCTAAGAATAAAGAATGCATTGACAAAGGTGTTGTACCTGAATATGATAAAACAGTCACGAATGATAGGGACGAAATAGAAACAGCTGTGGCATCTATCTCAGATATCAATGAAACAGATACGTTTGCAGGTGTAACTACAGAAAGTAATTTCACGCAGTTTACAGCAGCATGTAGTCAGGGAGAAGAGATAGATGGAGTTTGCGGCGCTGTCCGATCTGATACAACTGCCAGTGAATCCAAATTATTAAAAGAATACCCAAGCACATCCTCATTACAGTCTAGGGAAAAGGGTGTTCTGTTCAATGAGTTCGCCACAGCTGTTGCGTCATGCATTGACAACGTTGAGACATATGGAGTCATAGGTTCTTCTCAAGGACAGGATGTATTATACGATCATGAAATAATACATCATCAAGATAATGAAATTCAAAACGAGACGGCTTATATAACGGAAAATGAAACCGAGAGCGAAATTGAGATTATTCGCATTCCTGGGGTACTTAAAAGTGGTAAAACTGGCTTTCCAAAGAGGGATAAAACATCTATATCGCTTGCCTATGCTTCTGAAAATGTGTATATAGATAAAGACACAGATATAATAACAAACGATAGTTCCATTGAAGTAGATAAGCAGTCTCCTCTTGGACAAGAAGAACGTGGTATATTTCACATTAATTCAGATGGCAGTGAAACTTCAACATACATGAATGCCTGTAACACTGACCAGGGCGCTAAAGGAGTGGGTAGTAACTTTAACGCAGATTTTGAGACTTTATCACATATGAAAAGTAAAGATTTGACAGGACCAAAAAGAAAACAAATACGCACAGCAACTGAGTCTTCGAAATTTTTCTCAGAAATGACGGACGAAATTTTCCTTAGAGACAGGGACAAAAGTAAGTTTAAATTGACTTTGCCAATGCTTGACAGATTCAACGGAAAGGATTTGTATAGTAACTGGACAAGAGATAGTTTGATCGACACTGGAAATTGGTGTGGATTTGAAAAGGAGAACATTAATGCTCAGAAGCGTCTGTGTGGTAATCTGAGCACAAACAAAGCAGTATCTGATAAAAGAACTTTGGTAACAAGTCATCCACTTTCCCATGACGAAAATGAAAAGCTTTACAGTAGTGAAAAGTGTGTACTTTCAAGATTCGAATCTGATATAAAAGAAAAGGCAAGTAGTGTTCAAATAAAGATAGAAAATGTAGAAAATGGTGTGCTTGTTAATTATATTGAGGTTGCAAATAACATGGAGGAAATTGTTGCTCAAGACGTCGTTTGCGGAGAAGACCCAGTTGATATACGAGGTACGTTCAACAATGAGCCAAACAGAAAGGTAGAACATTTTACTGATGTTGCATGCGTTAAAACTACAAGAAAAGGTAAATGTGAGACAATGGATGTAACTGTCAATGAAGCACACAGTGAGAAGAGCAGTGACTCAGACAGTAATGAGGATAGCGATGGGTACGAGGAATGCACGGCCGAAGAAATTCAAGAGATGCTTTCCAGTTTGTAAAACTTTGACACTTATTATTTCGTTATTCGTCAAATCATCAAATTTTGATCTATATATCATTAACTTTGTTCTTGAAAGGAAAAGGAATTCCTGAAAAAAAGCGGCAGTTGTGTAACAATTGATATAGTGAAAAAGACAGTTGAGTTGTTAATTGTGTTGATGCTTATAATTTCAATGTCTAGCACGAAGTTCGTTGGTAACTGTACACATGTTCTTGTTCATTGTTGTGCTGCAAGAAATGCAATATAAGATTTTGATTTGTTTAAAGCTTAAACTGACTATATTATCTCAGACATGTAGAAATTCTTTTGTTTATATCATTAAAAGACATTTCAGTCAAATTGAAGGTAATAAAAAAGGGGTTTCCATGTTATTATTAAGATCGCTAACCATTCTTTGTACACCGTACATCATGTCGTCCACCATTTCCTTCAACTGACTTCTTATACGAAACGATTTTACCAACGTTGATGCAGCTTGGCAGGGGCGTTCCTTGCGTTAGTTTAGCTCTACCAAATGTGCTCAAAGAATTCCATTCAATGCAGAAATCTGGTTGCCATGACAACAAAAGGAAAAAACCTAAAAAATCTTCATCTCAAAAACTGGAAGGCACAGAGCTTAGCTATTTGGCAAGTAGCATTGACTAGCGGACCTCTACCAAGATTGTTCAAATCTTGACCTCGGGTCAAAATTGAACCCGCCTGTGGGTCACTTGATTTTACAGGTTTCTATATGAAGACTAATCTTCTTTGAAACCACAAAGCCATATAGCATTTCCATTTGACCTCTACCATGATTGTTCAAAGTATGGCCCCTGGGATCAAAATGTACCCGCAATGGGTGGAGGGTCACTTGATTTCGTATAGGAATATCATATGAAAACCTTAAAAAGTTTCTTGATATTTGAAATGTATTATTTTGTAGCTGACCTCTACCAAGATTGTTAAATCAGGACTGTAAACAAAATATAAAAGTTCTGGGTCATACGGTTTTGGAGAAGAAAGCTATCAGAGATATATCTATTTTTAGCTCTTGTAGCCAAGTTCAATGAACCAGAACGGTTTGAATCAATTTAAAAGAGATTATTGCAAGGATGCCTTTTGCCAGCCCGGTTAGCTCAATCGGTAGAGCATGAGACTTGTAATCTCGGGGTAGCGGGTTCTATTCCCGGGGCTGACCAACTAAAATTACTAACAGTCTTTCGGATGAGACTAAAACCGAGGTCCCATGTATGGGTGCTATACACCTGGCATGTATAAGAACCAGTGGTGTCTCTGGAATTGGGACGCTTTCTGTATTTTGCACTATCCTCTGAAACCTAAAATAACTGACCTCTTCTGGGGGCGTTGGTCATATGGGAAACCGGTACCAATGATAAAGCCCTAATATACGATACGATACGATGCCTTTGGTCATGTTTAGTGAAGTTCCATCAAGTCGTTTATGAGGAGATGTCGTTCAAAGAAATTGTTGGACGACGGACATCACGAGATCGCACCTTCTCATCCTGAGCAGTTCGTGCTCTGATGAGCTAAAAATAAGACCAATGCATGAAAATCGGCTTCCAGACTGTGAGACGAGTAGGGATCATGACCAGTCTACACATCAGGGTCGTGTGTTAGTAGATACAGCACAGACAAGATCAACACAGGCTTCTGTGGCTCTGACCTTGTGACCCCAAGTTATGATAAGCACAATGTGACTTCATACTGATGCTTCCGGTCAAGTTTGATCAAGGTAAAGGGATCAAGATCGGGCAATATTTTCTACTTAAAACACCCGTGACATTGACCTTTCACTTATGATGTTTAATAAACATTTTTTAATCATACTTCCCGTTAGTTTAATCTAGTTGAGGGATAAGCAGATGAAACACGCACACAATTTACTATTAACAGACTCTTGTATTAAATAATAAGAAGCACAAATAGTTTTCATACCGATGCTTACTGCCAAGTTTGATGTTCCAGCGAGGTTTAGAAGAAGCGTGGATAGTGTAAAGCGAACCGATAGACAGGCAAATGGCAATGAGTAACAATAAATATGTCTCCCCCGACGGATCAGACATACCGGTAGTTAAATTCAGTATAATATGGGAGTTTTGAGACGAACAAATGAAAAATTATGTACAAACAAGCATCTATAAATGGAAATTAGAGACAAGTAGTGTTTTATTCGCGGATGGAAAACTTTTCCTAGATAAAAATCAGTACAATAGTTAACGATATAATACATTACGTTTTCCATGAGCAACATGTGCAGTAAGTATCGGATTCCATGCTTAAATAGCTGCAGTGAAATGTTGCTACGCGATGAATACTGAGTGGATGAAGAGTACGTTTTAAAGAGACTTTCGAAATTATGTCTAGATTTGAAATGATAGTCTTCCAGTATTTTATTGGCGAATAAAATAGTCTGTCGTTCGGATGCGTAGTAATTAAATCACGAGTGCGTACAGGGATACATTTATTTTTTCTTAAATAATTATATATCTTTCACGGATGTTTTGAATAAGCGGATACCAGTCCATGGTGTCTTATGATTGATTTCCTTACGACTTCCTGAACAATATGGATGTAGTCGGAGATTTCAGTCTGTATTCGTGCATCAATGCCGGCCTTCTATCGTGCCAAAGCATGTCGCTTTGAAAGTAATGATAAATATGTTTTGCAAAGATGTTCATTAGGTCTTTCTTAGAGTTGGATCCAGACTGAGCATGAGCAGTTACCTCCCCGTTACCAAATGTACCAATTAGCAGTTGGTATAAGTTACTTCCCTTTTATAAAATTCGTCATTTGCACGTGATTTACTTCCTGTTAACTGTCTAAGTAATCTGGTTATAGCCAAAAGAAAAGATACAAAGATGCACTGATACAGGTAACTTGGTAAGACAAAACAGAAAGCCAGCTAAAGTTAAATTTAAAGAAGAGTAAAATTTCAAATGTTTTCAATTTTTGCGTCCGTCTAGTAATTTAGAAATTTTTATCAAACTTGTTGCCTTGTGCGACCAATGAACATCTCTAATGAAGTCATGGTCATTGAATACTTATATGCAGATAACTAATGGCACAAACAACATGAAAAAAAGTAAATGCAAATAAACTTTTTTCATATAGATAATTGTACTCAACCACAGGCACTCGAGTCAGTCAATATAGCATGGCAAAATAATACCCCACTAGCCTTTACATTACGGTAATGTAGAGGCTAGTGGGGTATTATTTTGCCTTGTACATGTTATATTGACTGACTCGAGTGCCTCTGAATTTGATGTGTTGTAAAAAGTACTGTAAAACTTTGTTAGGTCAAGCATCAACAACTTGAGGACCTAGGAAAAACAACATCTCTCGTCAGTCCTCCAGATGCTTGGGGTCTGGACCTCACCCCCTTAGGCCTGACCCTGGCCCCTGCTCACTGCAGTAGCTTTAAATACATCCTACAAATGTATGTAAGCTAACCAATAACAGATGCAATTCCTTATTCTATACATACCTATTGATCACATGTTTATGGTGACAATGTATTTAAATATTTATATATGTTTTGTACAACATGGGACCAGTATTTGATTGGTTGGCGAGTCCATACCCCATGCATCTGTGGTCAGTCCTGGTCATTTTTCTTGTATGTATAACAACACATCTACATGAATAACTAGCATCGATAACTCGAACACCTGTTGTTCCACTAGGTACATTTCTAGTTTGATTTACCACAACAATCGGAAGTCACTAATTATTTAATAAATTTATTCACCCTTTCACTTGCACGTCTATATTTGTTTAAACGTCCTTGAAAACACTTGAGTGTTTATTTAGTTTAGTCTCAATAATTTGACTCCAAATGCAGACCCATTTTACATACCGATATTTTATAGATGTTTGCACTCACCTAGCAAAAACTATAGATAATGAATTAATGATAGTCATCTGTTGAGTACAATTATTTGGACTAAATCAAATGCTGATAGATTGTCCATTTAGTGGCTAAACTGTTTATAATATGTTAATATTAGGTCTGCCATGTTTAGTCCAAGTTTGCATTTTATATTGACTCTACCCTTAGGAAAATTGAAGACTGTAAAAACAGTTTTTCAGCATTGTTGTTCTGACCAGTATAAAGCAGTCTTTTTGCAGTGAAATACTTTAGTCAATATAGCAGATATATTAAATAATGTTTCTATATTGACTATATTGACTATAGAAGGAAAAGCAGTTAGATGCAGTGAAAATGCAGTGTAAAAAGCAGTAGAAATGCAGTGAAATCAAGCGAAATATTATGTAAATGAGCTATCAAGTGTTGTGCTGTCACAAAAAACTGCCAAAAAGACTGCAACAGTTTTTAAATGACATCATAGAATAATGCAAAATATCTGCTTTGGACAAACTGCCCCTAGCTTGAAATGAACACCATTCAGTTTTCAGTACAGAGCAGCTGAAAGATGAAGTGTTGATCATTGCAACTATATATGTAGATCTTAGTTTTTCAATGCAATATGTGCAGGCTAACATCATCTGAGATTGAGTCTTTAATTTTACAAGCAAGAGTTTATTCGGTTTAAAAATTCTGAACTTTGTTCATTATATTATTATTTAAACACATTTTAAGACTTTTCAGTACAGTTATTTGAATATTAAAGCAATTTCTTTAATATCACTTAATAGCTTTTACAATTAGTTGCTTCCTTAGAAATGTTATATATATGAAACCAATTTCCAGAATACCTTTGTTGCAATGTCTTTAGCCCCTGCCTGTTTGCTGTTTCTCATATCGTGTTCACATTCATGTCTTAGATTGATAATTATTCTTATGCAAATGACATTGTTCTGTATGGCACAAAATTTTAGGGAACTTCACCAAAGTATTCCTCCCACATGTAAACATTTCTTTCTAACATGTCTTAACCTTCAGCAAAAGCAAAATGCGTGACCACTTCCTGTAGAGATCCTGCACTTCCTGTGACTGTGTTGAATAGAGCACTGCTGAAAATTGCTTTGGGTTTTGTTTACCGGTAATGACTGCAGAAATACAATATTTACCAGTTTTTACAAATCTGCTACAATGGTTCTTGAGAAGAACCAAGAAAATACTGCATTAAGAAAATTACTGCATTTAACTGCTCATAAAACTGCTTTTTAAAGAAGCAGTTTCTCAAAACTGCAAAATAACTGCAGAAAACTGGCATTGACCAGTTTTTTCTTTCTGCAGTTTTCTTTCAGTTTTTGTAGAAAACTGCATTTTACTGGTCACTTACACTTTTAGCAGTTATAAAATACAGGCAAAGAAGACAGTTTTTCTGATAAACTGCTGTTTCGCTGCAAAAATACTGCAAACTTTAGCAGTTATTTTTTTTAAGGATAGTTTTGTTTCTTGACATTCATGTGTAGTCCTGGCATGAGTTCTTGTTTCTATTTATGACTTATCAAAGATAAGTCATTCACCATAAGTAGTTGTTGAGTTAAAATGCAAAACGCTTCTAAAGCACTAGGTAAAGCAATGTGAAAGCCAATATGGAGCCACCTTGGCACAGTGGTAGTGTATTCTCACTAGGATTGTACGGTTCCTGATTCAATTCCCACCAGTGCCAAGTGTCCTTTGGCAAGACATGATAATTCCACATTGCCTGCCTTTCTCTCTTCAAGGTTGGTTCCATCTGGAGTCGGTCTTGAGAGCGAATAACAGAAGTTGTAAGAGCTTGTTTTGCAATTGAGAAATATAAATTAGTATTTAAAAGAAAACAAAACAAATGTACTGTCATGACATAAAATTTGGGTGATATATGAAGTTGTATCTTTCAGAGTTTGCTGTGAGGTGCTGAATGACACAAGTGTTGGACGCAGCCAAAGGCCATGCAGCAAATGAAGAGCAAGGTTTGTTTCTATTATTATGCCCCCGAAGGGTGGCATATTTTAATCGCACCGTCCGTCCGTCCGTCTGTCCGTCCGTCCGTCCGTCCGTCTGTGCGTCCCCACTTACAAATTCGTGTCCGGACTGTAACTCTGTCATGCATTGAAGGATTTTAAAATAACTTGGCACACATGTCTAGCACATCAAGACGACGTGTCGCGTGCAAGACCCACATCCCTACCTCAAAGGTCAAGGTCACACTTGGAGTATGAAGGTTATGGAATCCTCTATATATGCACACATTCGTGTCCGGACTGTAACTTTGTCATGCATTGAAGGATTTTAAAATAACTTGGCACAAATGTCTAGCACGTCAAGACGACGTGTCACGTGCAAGACCCCTGTCCCTAGCTCAAAGGTCAAGGTCACACTTAGAGTTTGAAGGTAATGGATTCCTCTATATATGCATATATGCACACATTCGTGTCCGGACTGTAACTTTGTCATGCATTGAAGGATTTTAAAATAATTTGGCACAAATGTCTAGCACATCAAGATGACGTGTCGCGTGCAAGACCCACATCCCTACCACAAAGGTCAAGGTCACACTTAGAGTTTATAGGTAATGGAATCCTGTATATATGCAAACATTTGTGTCCAGACTATAACTTTATCATGCTTTGAAGGATTTTAAAATAACTTGGCACAAATGTCTAGCACATCAAGCGGATGTGTCGCGTGCAAGACCCAAGTCCCTACCTCAAAGGTCAAGGTTACACTTAGTGTTTAAAGTAATGGAAAACTGTATGCATGGTTACTCTGTCATGCATGGAAGGATTTTAAAATTACATAGCACATTTATTGAGCACATGGAGAGGACACAGACTGTGAGGCACCTCTATCGGGGGAATTCGTCACTTGTGAGGGACAGCTCTTGTTATGGTATTCCTTTTCATTTTCATTCACCTTAAATAACAATATTAGTACATATGTGAAGGAAAACGTCAAAAATATTTACTGTAACAATTATAATGTGATATAATTATAATGGAGCCTGGCATTCAAAAAGTAAAGGCATTGTGTGTTAAAATAAGACCATCAAGAAGTGCTTACATTATTACATTAGAGCAAGACATACATTTTATTACTATATGATAGACAGCAACTTCAGCTCATACTAGTGTTACATAACCGTGAAAGATCCTTTGCACCATGCTGGATTTTAACTCGGGACCTTCAGTATGTTAAGTGGACACTGTTGTGTCTCCAAAAAAGCTTGCTCAGTGGCAAGGAAGTACTGAAGTGCCATATTATACCTGTACTATAGAAGCATGAAACAGAAAATGTTTGTGTTGTATTGTAGTTAAATCTAAACAATAAGACACAGAGGAACTAAGGTGACTCAAACAGTTTTCAACTAACAGTATTTACTCATAAACAAATGGAATAATTTTGAAATTAATGCAGAAAAAAAGTCAAAACTAGTTTTTTCTGTGACAAAAATGCCTGGTTGCAATTACAGTGTACTACAAATACATGTTTTTTTAAATCTTTCAAAACTTTTTATTACAGGAGAATTGATGCTCCAAATTGAATGAAGAAGTTAAAAGGATCAAATATCCCCGGCAAGCTGTCAACTGAATAAAAACTGCCGATAGTTTACTACTAGTTACAAGGGGAATATGAAGAAAATATTCAACTGACAACCTGATATGTATAGCACATCTGACGGATCAGCGGGAGCTTATGCAGAAGTGATTGATTGTAAAGACATGTTACCATTTAATGCAGAAACATCGGGTGTAAAACTAGGTAAGTGATTGGTTGGTATTAATTCTAATTCAATAATGTATATGGGGTCATTTTAGCATGACAAAAATTTTGCGATTTGTGTGTCATTATAGGATAATTTTGTAAATTGTAATAGTAATTTATGTGAAATGAATCTTTCGCTAGATTTTTAAATTAGCAAAGTGGGAAAATTAAAGAGTGAAAAATTAAATATTCGCAAAGACATGTATTACCAAATTTTCAGTATTCAACCTTGGTAAGCCACATACACTGTATTGAATAGGATAATGACTGGAGAGAAGTGAAAGAAATTAACCGTGTGTGCCGACGATGACAGTCATGATTTAGTTAACCAAAGTTCAAAACACTCTTACAGCATATTCTGATATTAAACCTTTACCCTGTTGATGGCAATATATTCTCATTCGATCAGTCTTTGCAAACAGTGCAGATCATGATCATCATGATAATTATACCCCCATGCTGCAGAGAGGATTTACAATTTAAGTTAGATAATAGGACAATTTATGGCTTAAACAAATGTGTAATAATATGATTTATAAGTGCATTCAAGACAGGACTATGTATCAACTAAATATTTTTCGGTTTAATTTCAATTGAATTCTAGTTCTTAAGTGATTGGACTCTAACCTGAAAGTACGGGAAACGTCATTTGGACGCTTAGTGTATATGACGTCATTAGGACATGACGTCATTTCCTGACGTTTTGTTGTTTTTTCATTTCTAAGCTTGTCATGAATACGGTCAACACATAAATTTAAAAAGTGCAGACAAATTTCTTGAAAAAGGCAATATTGCCGAAAATTTGAATTAAAGAGTTGTTGTAAATAGAAAAACAGTTATAATTATTATTCCCTGAGGAATATTGAAAGAATTTATTGTGAACCTATTACAGTTGTCAACTTTAATGATGTCATACCTGCCATGTCCACACAATCCACTTCATCAACACCAACTGAAACAAGGGGGAAAACGAAAAGAAAATATAAAGAATACAATTGTAGCTATTGTGGTAAGCATTTCAAGCACAAAGGGAACATGCAACAGCATGTTCGAACTCATACAGAAGAAAGACCTTTTACTTGCACTGTATGCGGAGTGTCTTATAAAAAGTCATCTGCTCTTTTAGAACACAGAAGGAGACATAATGGTAATACAAAAACAGGCGGTTCTGGTAAAGTTCATGAATGTGAAATCTGTAATAGGTCGTTCCAGTCTAAAAACTCTCTTAAAATTCATTTAAGAACTCACTCTGATGAGCGTAGTTTCAGCTGTGAGCAGTGTGGTAAGTCATTCAGACATAAAACAAGTTTACAGAGACATTTACTCATACATGCTGGAAATAAAGCGTATGCATGTGATGTTTGTGCAAAAAGGTTCTATGATTCAAGTGATATGAAGAAACACCTAGCAATTCATACTGGTTATAAGAAATATAAATGTCCAGGTTGTGGAAAATGTTTTGCACAATCATCAGGATTGCATTCTCATTTAAAATTATATACCTCCCACGTTACTCATGATAGACCAGACAATTTAAATGAAGAGATCAATAATGGAAAATTACAGTCGGAAATGAATGATAACGAAATGTCTGAAAGTAATAGATCTTTCGAAAGTGATGAAAACTCTGAAAATGAAAGTATTGAGTCACTTGATGAAGATGAAATATTAAATATAGCTATGAGTTTAGATGATACTTGTGTAAAAGACAGTAATGCTACAAATGAATTTAATGAACACTCAAGAGAAGGTTGTAGTTTGGAAAAATATTCACCAGAAGAAACTGACGAAAACACAAATGATCTTGAAACATCCGTGAGTTCAAGTATGAAGGAAATCTTGAAATCTGTTGATTACAGCAAGGACAGTGATTCAGAATGTTCAAAGAAAATTTCTACTACAACAAACTGGATAAAAAATCTGCTTGATAGTAGTGTAATAGAAAAGAAATCAGGTAATAATTCTGAGAATGAAATTTTAGATATGAAACAAGTTTTATGTGATAAAACGGGCAGGAGATGCACTGATGAAATAATAGAAGATATAGCAAATGGTGATAGTAAAGGAAGCGTGGCAAGGTGTAAACTCGAAAATCTTTCAAATGAGATGAACATGAAAGATGCAAAAGAAGTTTTGCGCTCCGGGGGTGTTCATAAAAACTATGAAGTGGTAGCAATTACTTTCAAAGAAAAGGAAAGCACAAGTAACAAATCAGGCAATGAGAACAAAGAAAAGGAAGTGAAGAAAAAAGAAGCAACAGATGCAAAATCTACTGCTTGTATTGAGAAAATCAGTGATGTCATAGCAAATGTCGATATTAAAGTTAACATAGCTGGTGATACAGTTGAAAATGTCATGACAGAAGAGAGATTAGTCGATTCAGATAAAACGACTAGCTCCCAACATGTAAGAGGAATTAGTGACATTTTACCACATGTACAAGTGAGCAACATCAGCTGTGCTTCGGTATGTATCGACATAAAAATGAAAGATGCAGATTGCACTGTGGATTCTGCATTAAATAATAAAAGGAATGAAAATGCAGAAAAAAGGACAACATCAGTTGATGACCCAGTAGATACAGATAATATTGATTCATGTGGCACTTTAAACTATGTTTCTACAGTTGCAGAGACTTCCTGTCAAATAGAGAATACGGCGTATGATGAATCAAAAAACGTAAACCTAGAAAACCAGAGAATTAACCATGAAAAAGAAGCAAGCGTGAAGAAAGCCCTGGCAGAATATCTTGATGAAAACAAACTTGTAGAACAGTCTGACACACTGAAAAGTAAAGTACCACAAAACAGCAGCAACGTAGATGTTAAGAAGAAAACAAGAAAATGTCGACACTGTCATATGTTGTTTGACGATGTTAAGACACTCAGGATTCATTTAAGTAAACATTTGAAGGAGATGACGTTCAGTTGCGATGATTGTTCGCTAACTTTTTTGAAATGGAGAGATTTTAGTCGCCATGTATGCAGTGGAACAAAATGCACCGATCCTAAGAATAAGAAATACCAATATTTGTGTTCAAATTGTGACAAAAGCTATAAGACAGAAAAATCACTAAAACTTCACATGAGGACTCAGATGCATTGTAAAGATTGCAACAAGATTGTTTGTACCCCGAGTGATATGAAGACACACAGACTGACTCATTATGTTTATAAAGCACCGAGGAAACAGACAGCTTGTGCAACAGATTTCTGGAAAAAAGAATTTGTCAGTGTTCGGGAAGAGAACCATGATGAACTTGACGTATTTCAAAATGAATTTGATGAAAATGGTGAAGATAAATTGAAAGGGGCCACAAATGATAAAACCAGTCATGTCTTACAGATCTATGAGAACAAAGGTTTTTCTGAACGAGATAAAATGACAGCAGCTGTTTCAGTTAGTTCAGACAGTGAGGTCACTGAAGGTGATAGTGCAAAACAATTACCTAAAAGTACTTGTTCTAAACGTGCTGTTAACATGTCCTCTTCTTCAGATGAAAGTGTTAGCATTTTGAACTCTAAAACACAAGAAACATGCGATCAGACAAGCACATATGACGAGGAAAACTCTAAAGTTTCAGTATATGACAGTGATGAAAATTCTGTAGTGTTCTTGGGTATCGAAAATGCAGATACTGATGAAACCGGTTTATGCAACGAAAAATACGCAGATGATGAACCATTGTTGAGTCCTGTTAGTAATGATCTACAGGATGAGATACTTTCTTCAAGACAGCAGTCAGGCAGTAGGACATCAAATAATACAAGTGTGTTTCTCATTTCAAATAAACTCTTTCATAAAAAGAATGTTAAATCAAAATCTCAGTGCAAGCGAACTCTAGACTTAAAAAACAGATTTAAAAAGAAGAGCCGGCTAAGTAAATTTGTAGACAATCTTGATAAATTGGAAGGACATGAGCACACACTAGTTTATAAGAATAAGAAAGACGTAATGAAAACTGGCTTCAGTGTGAAAGTGATAGACAGAAATTTTCAAACTAATCATCGTTCAACCACGGATGAATCTAACGAGGGAAGCAACAGCTCTGTAAAAAAATATAACACTGGTATTGATTTAAACATGTTTCATGAAAAAAGTGGGCAAAATAAAGATAATTGTGAAGATGAACCTGAAAGTGAAAGACATAACGATCCAAACGTGTTGTATACATGTAATGAAGACAGATTAGATTCTGTTACTACTCCGGGCCAACAAATGCCAGTGTGGAATTATGAATCTGCATGTAATGGTAAGAATTTTTTGAAGGTTAGACAAGTAAGTTGTTCCTCAGATTCTGAAAGTGACAGTTTAGAAGATGATGATGAATGTTATGAAGAAGAAATTATACTGTGTAAGGATCTAAGTGCAAAGAATTGTAACTATGATAAGTGTGGAAGACCAAATGTACATAACTTGAAGTCTTCGAATGACGAATACGAAGAAAAAATAATTTCTAGACGGGTAGTAAGTAACGAAAAATCAGACATCGTTTTAAACTCGAAGAAACACATTGGTTATGAAAAAAAAGATTCAGCGTCTACTTATACACGTGCAAGTAAGTATGGATTGAGGAGCCTCGCGAGATCAGAGATGATGGTAGAGAAGAAGGTACCTGCTAATACTTTGGATAGTGATCAAAGTAGTGATTCTGCAACAGACGAGGACAGTGAGGGTTATGAGGAATGCACTGTTGAAGAAGTGCAAGCAATGGTGTCTGGATTATAAACAAATTTGTAAATTACTAGTTACTCGATAAAGAGCATTAAATGCTGGTTATCCACGTGACTCTTAAACTTGCTACATGTTATCAGTCGCATATTTCGTTTTATGTGTGTTATGTTTTATATTTGGATTTCTTAATGGCTTGCCTCTTAGTAAAGCATAATATTTATTTTTTACATGTTTTAACGTCTTGTGTTGTTCTGGGTTGTTGTCTTGCTTTTGTGTGTAGTCAATTATATGGGTCTTGTTCGTAAAGGTTTTGCTTCTGAGACACTGACCAACGCCTGCCATAACGATTCATCGTTTCTGTTTACCGTAGTTTACCATATTAAGTTATGGACAAGGCCTGTTTGGTTGGTGTGAACAGAGTAAACAAGCTGGGTGTGTCAAATGTAAATGCCAAAACCAACGTTATTATGTCTTTCACTGGCATATTTTCTCTTGTTTAGAGAGAGTCATTTTACAGCAAACTACGTTATAATTTATTCATTTGAATTGTTTTTGAATTTGCATGTTCAGTTGTTTCACAATTTGATTGATTAGGGATTTAGTATAGAAAAATCGCAATTTTTGCATTTTTGTGTACAAAAATACATTTTTTTCGATATATGTATAAAAGATAATACTTATCATTTTACGGACGGTTAGCCCATTTCATGAATTTGTGTAATTAATCTAGTTATAGGGTATGTCCCTTTAAATTTAGTTATCATCACAACAAAAAGTTAATTCAAACCATCATGATTCTACATGTATTTAGGTAAAATGAAATATTACAGACTAGTTATCCGTGTAAAGAACTAATCATACTGTAATTTATTTTCATAGAATGGTAAAAACCCACGTAAGCACATACCTTGAAAAGGAGAGACAAGGTGAAAGTTCACAAACCCACTGCACTGCAGTTGCAGTATTTGGCTATGTTTAGAATGAACGAGTGAGAATATGTTGGAATGTAACAGTTCTTTGTTTTAAGTCTCCACTTGAGACTAAGTGCTTTATTTTTTATACGACAGAAAAGTCAATTGTTAATGTTTGATATATTGATATTAAAATTAATTTGATGATATCCACAGTGTTGCCTTAAGTCTACGGACCTGGTATATTTCATTTTCATTAATCGGTTTCATTTAAAGGGATCTAGTAAAACATATCATAGGAACAGGTTGATAATGTTGACTTGGAATGATTTTGAAATGGCTTAAAAAGCACATACCAGCTAGTAGCTGATAAACTATGTGTAACATGGAGAGAGTAAAAGTAGGTCATGAGCTCAAAACAAAAAAAAAAACCTTTTCGATATTGAATTCTGTTTAGTCAATGTTCGTGCTATGTTGATTATTTATTAGTGATTAGTAAGTGGGCATTATTTTCATATTGATGACTATTTGTTCACCATATTGTGCTTGGAGTATCGTTGAATTTTCATGTCTGCATTTAAGCTAGTTGATTTTCATACACTCCAATCAAGTTTAGGATTTGGACTAAGTGCTAAATAGAAATTACTGTGTCATGGGCAATACACTTTGAAACAAGTAAATAGCTGCTGTATTGCTTTATGCATTTTATACACTTGTTTTGAGATGTACAGATCGAGCTTCCATCGAGTTTTAACTTTGTTTATTCTATCGTCCGATATATTGTACAAACGTACTTTTGAATTAGCTAAAACGCATGTATAAATAGGCGATTGTAAAGAAATACATGTACATTGTAATGTATACTGCAAGATCCATTACTAATCGTTCTGTTCTACATCACTTGGTGCATTTTAATTATTCTCCTGTATACAAAGATTGAGGAAAAATGTAGTTTGCAAGAATTTTATGTCTAGATTGGTTTTTAAATCCCCTGTCTTTTACTCAGTGTGTGGATTAGATAATTATGTGTTGGACATCAAATGAAAGCCAGACTGCAAAATCCGTATGCTTTGTCTCATTTTAAAATCTCCCGGCCACTAACTGTCATATTTTTTGTATGCGGTGTGGCTTTGGTTATTAAGAAGAATTCAAAGTGCATTCAGAAATAATTTTATGTTTATTTTTACTTTTAAATGAATTATATGAGTAATTTATTAGGTGGGTTAAAGCACATTGATTGGAATTGTCAATCATTCAGACTATAGTGGTTTCAGTTTGATGTATTTCGAATGATAAAGTGATGAAGAGGTACTTATTATTGTAATATTTAGTATGAAACGATTAGATAGCTTTAAATATATATGATGTTAAAAATATTAAATATTTTAGTGTGCAATGTAAATGTACATTTTATATAGAGTAAAATATATCTATCTAAGTGACTACAAGTGTCCATATTGAGTTAAAGCAATAAAAGTGTAGAACTTATTTACATAATAAGTGTTTGAAGTTTAATGATAACTTGTATGTACATGTACCTTCTTATTATATATATATGCCATCTTAAGCCATATTTAAATGTAAGTCGCTCATTTACATGTCCGTGTGTATTTAAATATTGTTTTATTGAATCAGCAATGTTTGTCAAATGGGAATTTGTCATCCCCAAATTTCTCATGATAGGAGATGGTATGCAATTTTATCGTTACATTTACGTAAAATTCAAACTGTTGATGCTTTATTCATATATGGTCTTCAAACACCAAAAATTAAAGTTTTACTGTACTAAATACAATGCAACCAGGCGACCGTTGTTGACGTGTCAAAGATCATGAAAACCACGCTTTTATTTAGTGAAAAAAAACTTTTCTTGTGGCTCTTATACTTGTATGATAGACCAAAACAATATCCACTGATATTTGGTAAACTTGTCAAACTTTGAGATTATTTAATTTTTACTATAATTTGGGCATTAGCCCGCATGTTTTCCACTATGCAATTAGCCTGCATGTTTTTCCACTATGCAATCAGTTTTAGATAGCTTTGTGTTAACGTTATTTATACAGTTTTGTTAAAATAGTTCCATTCGCTGTGTTGAGCTCACCTGAGCATCATGTGCTTAAGGTAAGCTGTTGTGACTGCCTGCTGTCCGACAAGTTCCGGGTTTTCATCTGTCCAAATTTACGTTGTAAATAATCTTGCGACCACATTTTATACCAATCATCACGAAAATAATCAGAACGTTTGAATGTCAGGCCCCGATTTCACGAAAATACTTCAGTACTTACGCAGTAACATGCTCAGCCCCTTGGATGTTTGTTCATTCAAAGAATTCAAGTTTGTCACATTTATATATTTTACACTTGTCAGTATTTGTACAGGAAATATTGTAAAATTACAAGTAATTTACGTTAGTAAATTCTTAAAATTCTTGAATTTTTCATTCTTTCTGACTTGCATTTTGTATTGCTTGACAACAAGACATATGCTGATTTATAGTGACAGTAAGCTTTAGAATGACTTACTCAGCTGAGCAATTACTTTCGTAGTATTTTCGTGAAATCGGGGCCTGGTGCCTGTGTTTTAAATCCAAAACAGTCACATGTATCTTCGATACTATAAAATGTATTAACTTGAAACTTAAAGTAGTTACTTCTTACATGTATCAAGGTCTGTATCTTTGGGAAAATATGCTCTTTTGAAAGAATTACGTCCCTTCCTAACTTAGGTATTGATGAAGTCTAATATCTCAGATACTATCAAAGGTATTAACATGAAACCTAATCAGTACCTGCATCAGGAGAAACAATCCGCATAACTTTGTTTTGTTTTCTTTTTTGACAGAATTATGGCCCCTTTTAACTTAACATTTCAGGTTTAAAGTTATGTTATCCTTCAAAATGTTTGTCAAGAAGATTAAACCACAGTAGGTACTTTGAAAACTTGTAAGAAATGAGTTACGCTTAGTTATTTCTCTAATTGACCGACACAAATGAAAATATACCTACAATGTAACAAAAAGGACTGATTTTGAAGTCTTGACTAGGATAGTCAATTTTTTACAGACCTATATATTGAAAGGGAATAGAAATGTTTAACGGATTAAAATGTTTTGGTTATAACTATGGTCATGTTCATTATACTATTTTATCCTATTCTTTTTTGGAACAATGATAGTCTGTTTGAACAGTAATTATCACTTTAATTCTATAAAGTCTTGTTTCCGATAAAGTCTTACATCCGATATAAAGTCCTATACATGTATTTGAGACACTATGTAAGATACTGACTTGAAACTTACAGTATCTACTTATTATCTACCCCACACAGAAAAACAATACCCATAATTTTGTTAGACATTTTGAAAGATTTGTGTCAATTGTTTTGGTCTTAGAAAGGGTCTCAACATATGTATGATCATCAAGGTCTTATAGGAAGATTTGACTACAATAGTCTGTCTTGTGACAAATTAACCAGCCTTTGGACAAGTCTGTTTGATAGAAATCGAGGGTTGATCACGAAACTATTGTATCTGCTTTTATTTTTATATGCAGATACAATAGTTTCGTGATCAACCCTCGAAATGCTTCTACGTTTACTATCGGATTGTTACGAATAGTCGAACGCACTGTCAGCAGACAGCTCTTATTAGAAAATGATTCATATTATTGTACTAAACGTAAATCATGTACCAGGTGTAATAATTGCAATGTTTTTTGTGGATTCGGTCTCAGGTGAGCGGTAAAAGGGCTGACATGGCCCTCTTGTATTTAGTTGTTCTTACAGTAATAAATTGAGGGAATGTGCATTGGTTTTATTTTATTTATAAGTTTATTTAATGTCAAAGACACACATATATCTACATTCTTTAGACGTCTGTCAGACGACGGGGCCGATGTTTGCTCAGGCATGAAACAAATTAAATAGAAAGGAGAAAATTTGGGTTCTAGTCTGTTATATTGAAATTTTGCCACGAAAGTTGTTGGTTAAGAGAGTAGTATGTATGAAAAACGCGTGATATAGGCTTGGTTCCTAAAACGTTTGCACGTGTGGACCTATCTGATACAATATATGGGGAAATAACTCCTCTGATGGAAATATCATCACAAAAATGGCCAGTTATCTCCCTTACAATGTTACACACTTGAATTGGAAGGAAACGGAACAGTTTAATCTTGAACGTAGCATAGACTCTCTACCGCTGATAGGCTTTGAACATTGCCTTTATAATTATACATGCATGTTGGAGTAGGATGGTACTGCGTTGGTTGTCCGTCTGTTCGTTCGTAATAAATTAGGATTCAGATAACCCCTTTAGCCTAGTATCTTTATAACGCTACTCGCATTGCTCATGCTCGGTTAAAGGAAAACAAGGTGAAGGTTTTCTAAGGCTAACTTGACGCAATCAAAAATAATATTTAGGTTCTTAAATACAGCTATTTCATGCGATTGATGTATTTATACAGATATTATTTCTGTTTCTATATTTTATTTTCTGCGCGGGAGTAAATTAGAAAAGCCGGAAGAAGCTACTTTCATGTCCGAAACTCCGCCTACTTTTCCGAGTGCTTTAATCATATTAAAGCACTCGAATTGACTATAGAAATATACCATAGGCATATTAGAATATAAGGTAAACCATTTGTCTGTATAAACCTGAACTAATGTTTGAACCCAAAACACACACACACACCATCACACACGCACTAACACAAAGAACACAGGAATATCAAATAGTTGGAAGGGTTAATCTGAAATCACCCGCATTTATACAAGTATGTCTAGCAAACATAGGTAGGTGGTGGTCAGATCTCTTTTTATTTGCCAAGTACCCGATACAATGCATATGTTATAGCATGTGAAATATCCCACTTGTTGGTCACTTGTCCGTGTGTTCTATTCCGATTATTGTACATCCCGCCTCATCCCGTGTGTTTTCTGTACATGTTAATGAACAGTGACGGAGAAACAATTAAAGTCGCACACTAGGCATTTTCATGGTATCAGAGTGAGATTTTGTAAATACTTATGTCGTTATCTGTTTTTGTTTCCTTAGTTAATTCGTCTTTCCGCATGTCAAACTTGATATTTCTACCAGTAAATATCCACATCTTAGGTGAGGATATCTTGTCTGAATTTCTGTTTTTGTGACAGTTATTACTTTATGGCTTGGAATAATTTATTTACGCCCCTCGTCCAATGTTTTGAATGTATATAATAGTTTTGATTATTACTTCATTTGTCATTTCATATACAAAACATTCATAAATTAGCTGCAATCTTCAGATATCCGCACATTAGACTGTTTAGCGAGTTATATTTGCAGGTTTTGTTTTTTGGTGTAGATGTGGTTGGTTCTCTATGCCACGTTTTCATGACCTTGTGAAATTAATTACTAATACAGGAAATCTAAGCAAGTTCAGGTTTACTCAAAGGAGTAACGCGCTGCGAAAGACAATCTTAATAATCCCCTAAAAAGACCCCTGCAAACCTGCAAGTTCAACCCGCAACATCAGTTTGTTGAGACTGATAAAATGACAAACAAACAAAATTCTGTCTGAAGAAAATGATCTCTATCAAGAAAATCATTTCAGTCCAAGGTCATCTCAACGTATGAGTCTGAGGAAGGAGATATTGTGAACTGTTAGAAGAGAAGACATGATAAGTAGGATGGCTTCCTTAGCAACAACTTAGTCTCCTAGCAGCAAATGAGTTCCCCTAGCAACCAGTGACTTCTTAAGCAATCTTTCAGCACCATCTTGCTACTAGTGACGTCCTTAACAACCATTGACGTCCTTAGCAACTATACCAACAATTGATTATTTTGGCAATCACTGGCTTCCCCGAATGACAAATTATTTCCTTAGCAACAACTGACTGCCCCTGGTAGCTATTGACTTTTAGTGACCAGTGACTTCTATAGGAACCAGTGACTTCCCTGAGTAACCAGTGAATTACTTGGCAACTACTGACTCCCGTAAGCAACAAGTGACTACCTTAGGTAAGTGCACGTATACTCGGGTGAGTGATAAAGGGTTTCGTGGCCCCTTCATCTACCGTGAAAGTCCTTGAAAGATTTCCCATCTTAAATCAACAACTTGTAGAAGTTTTAGACAAAAAATTGATTAATTGAAAGATTAATAAAAATTGATAGTGAATAAGTAAATATTTAAACGAACGAATAAATGAATATTGAATGAATGAATGATTGATTGATTGATTGATTGATTGATTGATTGATTGATTGATTGATTGATTGATTGATTGATTGATTGATTGATTGATTGATTGATTGATTGATTGATTGAATGAATGAATGAATGAATGAATGAATGAATGAAACCGAAAAACATTGCGTTTTTTTTAATTGCTAATTCCCAAACCCGATTTTACCCTTTTATAAGTAACTTGTTAGTGGTAATGGAACAATTTGTTGTTAAATATCTCAGACTAAATCCTACCCCAGCCACTGTTTCTGCAAGCTCATTCAATTTAAACCTTCCTATTACATTTTATTATTAATTTAATGCATTCTTAATCATGTCTTAATCCTAATTTTATAAGCTTATACATCAAAATTTTATAAAATTTGAAATCCATTTGATATGAAATTAATTGTGAGTCATGTGTTTTCCAGAAGACATCATGTCTCCAATATCTCATAAGTTTAATAGTGTTTAAAACCTATTTTCATGTTAAATTACTTTAAAGCCCAATGATCACGTTGGATGTAATGATTACTCGAGTTACTATACTGACCGGCAAAAGAAACGCAACTTTACTATAGCGCGCTTGATAAGAACAGAACAGAACAGAACATATATTTTATTTAAAGATCAGACTTGAACATTAACAGTTCACTTAGACCAGGATTTATATACGATGCCTTTTTAGATCGAGGTAGACAGTAAGAGAAAGCCATTATAACACAAATTGAAATAAGAATTACCTTTAAACAAGATAGTCGGCGCAATATTTAGTATATGAAAGCGATTGTTAGCTAGATTTTTATAATAAAAAATAAGTTTATTCAGTCAAAAGGCGCCAAATGTCACATGGTGATAAAAATCGAACCCATGTACCCCTTTGCAAAGTTGTTAAACCTAATGCTCTCCCGACTGAGCTAACCGGTCACTTGTCGAATGTGTGCCCAATAGTAATTAACTATATATCGCGACATCGCTTAAAACAGCTTCGCTGAAAAAGGTTTTCAAGCATGGTTATTTCATAAACTTCTTCTTCTTCTATTTCATGTATTGAAATTCACCATCTGCACAATTTCATGGAAAAAATGTTAGTTGAAGTTTTCTAAATTGAAAAAGTTGCGTTTCTTTTGCCTTTGAGTATATAATTATCAAGAAAGATATCTTACTGGTGAAATTAACAGTTATTTGTACATAAAACCGCATATTTCTTTACTTGATAAAGAAAATTTCCTTATGTTGTTTATTCAATATACACGTTATAAATATAGTGCAGAACATGATTGTATTACTTTCAATGAAAATGCAAAAAAAAAAAAAAATAGCAAAAGTTTCTGAAATATTGTTTCTTCGTATAAAGTAAACGACACGAGAGAAATGGTTTGAGAGTAAACGGAACACTGTTCTATCATTTTTCTTCCGGGGAATTAATAATTATATATATATGAACAAAATTCAAGTAAAGTTGTTATAAATTCTTGGGGTTTTTTTTCGTTCTTTGATCATTTTGATGCCTTTTGCTAGGCTTAAACAACAGAACCGAGTGTATTTCAATTTTTGTCGTATACAAAAATAATTTCTAATACGTCTCTGGTATAATACAGAGACAGATCTCTTTTTTGCCGACAAAAATAAACGTTTTAAGCACGCTTGTTGTCTGACTAGGGCAGTGACAAGAATTTCCCCATAACTATTCATACAATTTATGAAAATTAGAAATACAAATGTAGAACAGATTCATATATATTTAGTTTATGACATTGGTAATGATAGTTTTATTTTCGAAGAGTGTAAGTCAGTTATGGCAACGTTTTCGTTGTGGATGCTTTAACATCTAACACACAAAAATAGCAGAAAATGATAACTCGTCGTCCATTAGCGGTGAATACAATTCAAACTTGAATTACATTGTGGAAAAAATTTTTATAAAAAAAAATTTTTTTTATATTTTTTTTTTTTTTTTTTTTTTTTTGCTGTTTTTTTGCTGTTTTTTTTTTTTTCCCCCCCCGAACCACCCACCCTTCGGAATACATACACTACGTGTGAAGTTGAAAACACTGACTGCTGCTGTTGAATGTTGCATACAATCATAAATTGCGTCTTTAATATAGAAACATTGAATGGAAATACTACCTACAAAATAATAGTCTAGATATTGAATTAAACCATATTGTTACATAATGTAACCTGGTACAAATAAAGTTGATTGTTGTTGTTGTTGTTGTTGTAAAATATCGATGTGTGAATTGTTTTTTCTTACAGAAAGATTTAATTCGTTTTGGAAGCGTTGGGTGAAATTCTGCGACTCATGTCGGCGCATTTGTGTAAGAAATGATCGACTTTCTAACCACAAATTGGGTGTTTGATTTTTGTTAAGTATTAAGACATCAAGAATTGGTGAATTTATTCTGTTTCATCAATATGTGTTCAATATATACATAAGTATATACTCAGTTCCAAAAGAAAGTGTGCACTTAGGTTTTTGTTAATGTATTACTTTTAACAGAAATATTATTATGTTTGGCATCAACATTTAGAGCAATTTGTGCTCAATTGCCTGTGCATTGGCAGTGCATTCAATCGATAGCAAAATTGTGTACATGTATAAAGGTAGTGTTCGAAATTCGAGACCGATACGTTTTATCAAAATGGAGAAATAAAAAAGTGCACACTTTTTTTTGGAACTGAGTATATGTGTAAAAATGTAGTCTTTTATTTTTCAGAAAACAATCGTTTACTACATTTGATGATGATTCGGGCGAAACCCGACCATAGGTAAACGTATGTACGAGTATTTAATTGAATACTGAAAGCAATAAAATTAATGAATTCACGATTACCCATGGAAGATTTCAATTTGTCCGCATCCATGGACGATACGATAACATACTTATAACGATGCACCGTCTGTACGCAATCGCAACATCTCGGCAGAATGAAGGGTAAGGGAAGTTGCCGAAGACTTCCAATTGCGTCTACAGGTACTCGGTTGTTGTTGTCATTAAATGTCTGCAACTTTTGTGTTTGAAAACGCAACACTTTAGCTTTGTACTATGAAATGTAAAGAGAACCTATTTATAATTCCTAAAGTTTGATGTTCTTTCTTGTGACGCCATAAAAGCACCATTTCTTTTCGCAATCAACCCTCGATGCATGATTATGGATATTCGTGACCAATAATTTTCGGAACTTGAACCGGTTTTGCGTCCCCTGAAAATTCGTACCATTTCTAAAAATGAAATTCCTGTTATGCTTTCGCCCGATATAGGTATTGCCTATTTTCATATTATATGTTTATGAATATTCCGCCATATAGATTTTAAATGCAATTTATACCAGAACTTAATGCTTTGTAAATTAATTCTGCATTAGGTAATGAAGCTATATGCAAAAAAAAAAAATACAATGAAAAGACACAAAGTCTGTTTATTACTATTTTCAGAAAACTAGAAGAAAAAAATAAAACATATAACTGATGGCAAATAGAGTTTTCTTCAAATATAATTAAATTGCAAATGCAGTGTAAACGGTCTACTCGTGTACCAAAGAATCTGAAAATTATTTTCCAACAAAGCCCGTTTTCTGTTCAAAATTAACGATGATAGTCTAACATGCTAAATCACTGGTTTTGGTCTATAAAATAATTACTGCTTCCATAATTCAATTCCTGCTCGAAAATCATGAAAATAAAACTACACGTGCAATTAAATTAAGAACACCTGTATTTTCTTGTAGCACGCATGCTTTACCTGCAAGAACCGAATGCCGGTGTTGATACCGATATCTCCTCGTTCAATACAGTGGACAATCACAGACATTTGGAAGTTATTAGGAACAAGAGAATGAAAGAAATTCCGTAATAAACGTTTACCGAAATTTTCATTTTATGCCTCATTTTGACTAATGCCGGCTACAAATGTCCGTCTTAATTAACATACGTACATCATTTTCGCTGCTTCACAGCACTCTATCTCTTTTATTAACTCAGCGTGGGCTTCATTTCGTAGGGGCTGAAGGAAGCTTTCATGAGTGGTTTGTACCCTCGCATACAACCGGATCTTCAACACTACCGTATACCGGGAACCGGTGTTTGTTCGCGTATCCCTCGTTTTCACTGTCAAGTAATGGACTTTTAAATGCCGGCACTGAAACGTATGGGTCCTTCAATGATAAATTGAAGTTTTGTTGCAAAATGTTCCTATTTTCACTCTTATCTTCATTTTGTCTCAATTTTCACTCTTAAATTTAATTTTGTCTCAAGAGACAAGATGTTTTCACAAAGCATATTTTCAAAGATTTCAACTTTATTTCACAAAATAAAAAAACTGCACAAATCAGTGGACGAACATCACTAGACGTTTAGACAGGACTAGTGAAAAAGACCCTATCAGGATATCGTTTTGGCCTTTGTTAAAAAATAAAAACATGATTTCAAATAAAATTTTCTAACTTGCACGTTTTTACTAGTTCCCTCGAACCGTTGATAGATTTAGAAAGAATTATATTTGGCATCGTTTTTAAATGTTTTAGGGAAGTAAATAGGTATGAACCAAAGCTGGTTGGTACCTACGTTGGACCGGCTTTCGCGCGATGACGTAACACTGGCAGCAAAGAGGCATTGTAATTTTTTACACTGTAATATGAAAAAAATTAACATATTTTGTAAGTTTTGCTTCATTATCTATCCTGACAAAATACAAGAGCGTGGAAAAAGAAATGAAAGAAATTGTTCGGGAATATTATCGAAAAAATTAGTAACTGTTCATGAAAACTGAAATACTTCGTTTTGTTAGTTAATACATTCGAAAACATCTTTAAAATTAAAACAACTCGTATTCATGAGTTTCTCGTAGTTTTGGTTAATTATAATATTGGCGTTGAGAAAAAATTTAAGAAATGATAATATTTAAAAGTTCTACCTCCGGGCAATTTGGATATTCGTTGTACATGTCACTCCATTTCCCTGAACGAATATTCTGCGTTGAGTGTATATGTACTTAATATTTGCATTCTGCGACGCATGGATACTGCATTTACATTCTACTGTCAAAGGCACATTATCAATCATTTCTACCAGCTCTGAAACTATGAAAAACCCGAATTCCTCACTTTCCAAAAACAAAATCCACTTTTTTTTGCTCAGTTTGGAAACATCCGCACGTGCGTTTACTCCCACATTCAAGAGTTCCTTAGCGTGACTTCTAGAAAAAAAGTTGAAACGGCGCACGTGCACGATATGAAGGTATTGAATTTTTTTTCCAGATTTGCCTTGATTTTTCTTGTTGTTTTTTTCTCTTTCTCTTCTAATGTACATTTATGGAGAGTTTTTAACTTTCATATATTTCAAGGACCCTCTAATATAGATTTTCTTTAAGCGGTTCGAATATTTATCATCTGCTCTGCAGTATACATCTAAAAATATAATTACATAAAATTACATTGTTTCAGTGGATTTAAATTCATTATTTTTACTAATATCTTGCCTGAGAGAACTGTGTTGAAAATCACAGTGTATCTTCAGTAATTTTGGATGTCGCAGTTATTGGCGATACAGTTCATTTTCATATTTTGAGCTACTGTTAATTAGAGATATTTTGCGGAAAATTGCTTTCGCGATATCATTGTGTCGAGAACTACTTACGCCTTCTGGAGTCAGTTCTCCAATGCACCGTGTAATTAGTAAAAGTATAAAGTCGTTATTAAAATATGATCTTCATGGCTTCTTAAAATTTACGCCCTGCAAAAAAAGAAACGAGTATAAAAAATAAAAGATTGCAAGTTTTTCTCCTGTACGCTTCCGAACATCAGGTACTGAGGTTCAGATGCGGTTAATCTTTTGCAGGTTTGTCCATTTAAGCAACTGTCTTGCAGTTCATGAAGTAGTACAGTCAGAAGTGTTCGTTTTTGTGCCTTTGTTTGTTGTTGTTGTTGTTGAATGCTTTGTAATATTATACCTACATAGGTAAAATTTCACATTACTCAAACTCTTGAAATAGTCGATTTCGGGAATTCGAGGATGAAAAACATAATAACGGGCTTTTAAAGCATTTTAAGTATCGAATTTAATCAAATTTAATATATTAGAAGAAGAATTAGCGTTTCATGGTCTCAAATTTCATCAAAGCGTCGTTGAAAGTAATTTATTTTAGAATTAATTTTGAGATTTAATAAGTTAAAACGAGCATTGGAACTCTGTTCCAGGTGGTATACATTAATGAAACACCTGTGCAAATTTGGTACGTAGGGAACTATTTTTCTTCGCACATTTATGAATACAACCGGTGTTATTGAAACCATGTGTTAAGAACTTGTTCTTTCGTAATTGCATTTTGCCTATGAGTTCAGAAGAATGTTTTCTGTAGCGTGCAAAAGGTCCTCATACTTATCACCCAATTACACCTTGATTTTTACAATGGGATCGTCTGACTTCAGGTTTGGGCAAGTCTAACTCGAACCCAAGATAGGGATGTTTTGCAGAATGCTACCAACTTAAATTCTGACTAGTTGTCGTCTGCTTTTGAACGTAGCTGCTTGAAAAGGTAAGCGTATTAATTGATAGGCACTAGACACGGATCAATGTCTGAAATTATCGATGTTTTGTCGTTTTTTTTCTCAGTTTTTTAGCTGGAAAAAAAATCAGCGTATTTAATAGAAATGCGAATTTTATTGTCATTATTGCAAAACATTGAAATCATGTTCAAATGGAAGCCAAATTACTAATTAAGCCTTTGAGAGAACATTGTTAAATATGGAATTCCAGAAATTTACCAGGTTTATATAAATGTACGAGGTTTAAAGCAGACGATTATTAGTTCATTTTTGCCGCGCAAATCATTACGTACAGCTGGCTTTGTTGATTATTGCGAGAGAATAAAAGAATATTAGAAAACAAGAAATTGGAAGTATTGTCTTGTTTTATTATCCGTTAATTTACTAGCGCGCTAACATCGGGTATAAAATGTTGTTATAAAAACGAAAATTTTATCCAGAAATTGCATAATCACGCCCTCTGACGTAAAACAAAAATTAAATTACCCACAAACACCTGGGTCTGCTGGTTCCAATATTTGCCTTCAGGCACATATCATTGTTACGGGAACCAATTATAATTGTGGGCTGATCTGGGTTCCTGTAAAACGTAATTACGGAATATGACCATAACTTTCTTTAAACAAGTTTTTGTCGTAAAAAATGTTTTTGTGACCCTAGATCTACGCCCTACCCTTAATGTACATTTTTGTTTGATGAACTTGCTATCGCGTGTTACAGGAAGACAAGCAATCTAGGAGTTGAATATGTACAGAATTTTAGAAATTGTGCTTGGCTTCGCGAGAAACAATTTTTTGGTCATTAAAAATCAATGTAAAAAATAGGGAGAAGTGCAAATCGTTGTGAGTCAGGAATATAATTAAATTCCAAGGAACACCTTGAATGTAAAAAAGTATTTGTTACTCTTATATTAACCAGAAAGATGTGTACCGACGGAATTGACCGCGTTCGAAATGCGATACAATAGTGGTTCTTTTAAATCGAAAGTAGATGCGCTCACAAAGTGATACTTGTGTGACTATCATTATTCTTTTAGAAACGTAAAAGAAAATCTTAGCCACATTACAGACTGAATTAATAGAAGTTACTGTAACGTATTGTCTTCCTAACCACGTAAGTGTCTATACGTAAGGTCTGTATATACTCAAATTCATATGGAACGCAACTTTTTCAGTTTCTTACTATTTATAGAAAAGTATCTTTTTATTTTTTCATTAAAACGTGTTTACAAAGTAGTAAGGTTTAATTTGCTATCTGTCGACATAAAATTGCCAGTGACATTATTTCTTCTAATTCTTTAAAAGACACACAGAACATCAGAATAGATAATCTTATGGAGTAACGGCCGGCATAGCAAGTTTAAAGTTCAAACAAGAAATATTTTGTGATAGTCAAACAAGCATTTCAAGATAATAGGTAAACGATTGTGTTTCTTTTGCCAGTCAATATATAGCGCGGTATTTTCAACGATATGAAAAAAAGAAACACTTTCCGTCAACACCTTTTCGTATCGAAGCGACATAAATACGACAGAAATGCATACATCAACATTGTTTTAGAGTTAATAACACGCAATTCTGTCATTCTACAAGTATATACATTTTCCTATTATATGAGTAAATTTAGAGTGACAAGGAGACTTTAAACTTGCAATACCGGCCTTTACTCCGTTTGTTTGTGATATTCAAACAAGCAGTAGTTTGTGATAGAGAAGCAGTATTTTGTGATAGTCGGACAACCAGTAGTTTGCGATAGTCAAACAAGCACAGACAAACAGTAGTTTGCGATAGTCAGACAAGAACAGACAAACAGTAGTTTGCGATAGTCAGACAAACACAGACAAGCAGTTGTTTGTGATAGAGAAGCAGTATTTTGTGATAGTCGGACAACCAGTAGTTTGCGATAGTCAAACAAGCACAGGCAACCAGTAGTCTGCGAAAGTCAGACAAGAACAGACAAACAGTAGTTTGCGATAGTCAGACAAGCACAGACAAACAGTAGTTTGCGATAGTCAGACAAACACAGACAAGCAGTAGGTTGCAAATGTCAAACAAGCACTGACAACCAGTAGTTTGCGAAAGTCAGACAAGAACAGACAAACAGTAGTTTGCGATAGTCAGACAAGCACAGACAAATAGTAGTTTGTGATAGTCAGACAAACACAGACAAGCAGTAGGTTGCGATAGTCAAACAAGCGCAGACAAACAGTAGTCTGCGATAGTCAGACAAGCACAGACAAACAGTAGTTTGCGATAGTCAGACAAGCACAGACAAATATTGTTTGCGATAGTCCTTCAAGCACAGACAAACAGAAGTTTGCGATAGTCAGACAAGCACAGAAAAATTATTTTATAGACGACAAGCACAGACAAACAGTAGTTTGCGATAGTCAGACAAGCACAGACAAACAGTAGTTTGTGATAGTCAAACAAGCACAGACAAGCAGTAGTTTGCGATAGTCAGACAAGCACAGACAAACAGTAGTTTGTGATAGTCAAACAAGCACAGACAAGCAGTAGTTTGCGATAGTCAAACAACCACAGACAGTCAGTAGTTTGCGATAGTCAAACAAGCAGTAGTTTGTGATAGTCAAACAAGCACAGACAGTCAGTAGTTTGCGATAGTCAAACAAGCAGTAGTTTGTGATAGTCAAACAAGCACAGACAGTCAGTAGTTTGCATAGTCAAACATGCAGTAGTTTTCATAGTCAAACAAAGACAAACAGTAATTTGCGATAGTCAAACAAGCACAGACAGTCAGTAGTTTGTGATAGTTAGACAAGCACAGACAACCAGTAGTTTGCGATAGTCAGACAAGCAGTAGTTTGTCATAGCCAGTCAAGCAGTAGTTTGTGAAAGTCTGTAAAGCAGTAGTTTGTGATAGCCAGTCCAGCAGAAGTTTGTGATAGCCAGACAAGCAGTAGTTTGTGAAAGTCCGACAAGCAGTAGTTTGTGATAGCCAGTCAAGCAAAAGTTTGTGATAGTGAAACAAGCAGTAGTTTGTGATAGCCAGTCAAGCAGTAGTTTGTGAAAGTCTGACAAGCAGTAGTTTGTGATAGCCAGTCAAGCAAAAGTTTGTGATAGTGAAACAAGCAGTAGTTTGTGATAGCCAGTCAAGCAGTAGTTTGTGAAAGTCTGACAAGCAGTAGTTTGTGATAGCCAGTCAAGCAGAAGTTTGTGAAAGTCAAACAAGCAAAAGTTTGTGATAGCCAGTCAAGCAGAAGTTTGTGAAAGTCTGACAAGCAGCAGTTTGTGATAGCCAGTCAAGCAAAAGTTTGTGATAGTGAAACAAGCAGTAGTGTGTGATAGTCAGACAAGCAGTAGAGATTTAGATCAAACCGCACAGATAACAGCTTAACCTGAATCTATAACGGACACCGAAAACCCTAACGTTTGTTTCCCCATGGCGGGGCTCAAACATATATTTCATGCTTTGATAACTAAATAAATAATGTTTAAACTAAAACAAATTAATTCAGCTAACAGTTATAAGGTATTTATATGTAACAATATCAAAAAGAAAATGGTTTTCTAATTAACCTAATGTTCAATTACGATTCCATTAGCGCTTCTTGTATATTTATATAGTGACATTTGCATTATCTACATTTCTTTTCGCATTTTTTAACGAGTTATTCATTTGTTGAATAACATCTTATATTAACGGGAGATGAGACCTAGATATACTGTTATGAGCCTCAGCGTTGTGCCGACAACAAACAGAAGCTGAAAAAGTAGGTCATTGCAAAAAGGACCAGATGGGCCAGACAAATTATATTTTGCATTTTCTTCAGTCCTAAGGGACTTGTTGTACAAATTCCAACCCTGTCAGGTAAATCTGTCACAGTTAAATTTTATACAGACCAAGACCTCAAACTTCCAAAGAAAGAATATAAAAAGTTGCATCTAAAGACTGGTCTATATGGTCTTAATCTGGTTCATGCGAACGCCACTGCTCACAAATTAATGTGAACTAATTCAAGCGTTTCTTAGCGTTGAAAAGGTGATCCGAATGAATCGTGTAGCATATTCTCTGGCTCTCAGTCCTTGTGATTTTTTTTCTCTTCCCCAGTTTGAAACAGATTACATTTGTCCACATCTGCAATCGGAAGTGATCACTTCTTATTACTTAAAACTATGCCAAGGAAAGACTACTCTGCAGCATTCAAATCAAACATTTCCCGGCAAAGTCTAGGAAAACTATTTTGAAGGGTTGAAATAAAAATCAAGTCCCCAGACTGATTCACAATAGTTTCACACCCTTTGTTTCAAAACTTTTAGAACGGTCCTCGTACATAATCGCTTACGAATAATAGCTTTTCCTGCCATATAACTTGAGTACCATTATTATATAATCTATGACCTAAGCAAAAAAAAATTATGCTAAATGGAAGTATGTAGAATAACTATCTGTCAGAGAGATATGTTCTAGAACAACACCTGCAAAGCCGAAACATTCGGAGACATTTGAATTCTTAAACAGATCGAAAATCTTGTTCAATGGCTTGTAGTTTATCCAACGTATATCTTGATCAAACAGGTGTCCATCTGTCTGGAATAATTAAAAGATCGGGGTATCTTTTAATTAAAAATTGTAAGATATTCAAAGAGATTCAGTGACGAAGATCGCTGTTGGCTAAGCTTCCAAAGCTCTCTGTAGAGAACAGTGTTTTAATTTACTGTAACTAGAGCTTGTAGTCTTGATATAGAGCGTCCGTAAAAGATGGCGCCACATGACGACTTGCCTCCGCTGCCTATTAATATAGCGTCCGTAAAAGATGGCCACTTGACTTACCTCTGCTGCCCTCAAAAGATGGCACCACCTGACCATTTGTCTCTGATGCCTATTGATAGAGCGTCTGTAAAAGATGGCGCCACCTGACTACTTGTCTCTGCTGCCTATTGATAGAGCGTCCGTAAATGATAACCGCCTGACGACTTGTCTCTGCTGCCTATTGATAGAGCGTCCGTAAATGATAACCGCCTGACTACTTGTTTCTGCTGCCTATTGATAGAGCGTCCGTAAATGATAACCGCCTGACTACTTGTCTCTGATGCCTATTGATAGAGCGTCCGTAAATGATAACCGCCTGACTACTTGTCTCTGCTGCCTATTGATAGAGCGTCCGTAAATGATAACCGCCTGACGACTTGTCTCTGCTGCCTATTGACAGAGTCCGTAAATTCCGCCTGCACTTGTCTCTGCTGCCTATTGACAGAGCGTCCGTAAATGATAACCGCCTGACGACTTGTCTCTGATGCCTATTACAGAGCGTCCGTAAATGATACCCTGAACTTGTCTCCGCTGCCTAGACAGAGCGTCCGTAAATGATAACCGCCTGACGACTTGTCTCTGCTGCCTATTGACAGGCGTCCGTAAATGATAACCGCCTGACGACTTGTCTCTGCTGCCTATTGACAGAGCGTCCGTAAATGATAACCGCCTGACGACTTGTCTCTGCTGCCTATTGACAGAGCGTCCGTAAATGATAACCGCCTGACGACTTGTCTCTAATGCCTATTGACAGAGCGTCCGTAAATGATAACCGCCTGACGACTTGTCTCTGCTGCCTATTGACAGAGCGTCCGTAAATGATAACCGCCTGACTACTTGTCTCTGCTGCCTATTGACAGAGCGTCCGTAAATGATAACCGCCTGACGACTTGTCTCTGCTGCCTATTGACAGAGCGTCCGTAAATGATAACCGCCTGACGACTTGTCTCTGCTGCCTATTGATAGAGCGTCCGTTAAAGATGGCCACCTGACTACTTGTCTCTGCTGCCTATTGATAGAGCGTCCGTGTCCGTAAATGATAACCGCCTGACGACTTGTCTCTGCTGCCTATTGATAGAGAGTCCGTAAATGATAACCGCCTGACGACCTGTCTCTGAGCCTATTGATGGTAAATGATACCGCCTGACGACTTGTCTCTGCTGCCTATTGACGGCGTCCGTAAATGATAACCGCCTGACTACTTGTCTCTGCTGCCTATTGCGCGTCACCGCCTGACCCCTATTGACAAGCGCCGTAAATGATAACCGCCTGACGACTTGTCTCTGCTGCCTATTGATAGAGCGTCCGTAAAAGATGGCCGCCTGACTACTTGTCTCTGCTGCCTATTGATAGAGCGTCCGTTAAAGATGGCCACCCTACTTGTCTCTGCTACCTATTGATAGAGCGTCCGTAAAAGGTGATAATCTGAAGACTTGTCTCTGCTGACTATTGATAGAGCGTCGGTAAAAGATGGCGCCAACTGACGACTAGTCCCATGCTGCCTTTTATTATAGCATCCATAAAAGATGGGCACATGACGACTTGTCTCTGCTGCCTATTGATAGAGCGTCCGTAAATGATGGCCACCTGACGACTAGTTCTTGCTGCCTATTGATAGAGCGTGTGTTAAAGATGGGCACCTGACGACTTCTCTCTGTTGCCTTTTGATAGAGCGTCCGTAAAAGATGGCGCCACCTGACGACTTGTTCTGCTGCCTATTGATAGAGCGTCCGTTAAAGATGGCCACATGACGATTTGTCCCTGCTGCCTATTGATAGAGCGTCCGTTAAAGATGGCCACCTGACTACTTGTCTCTGCTGCCTATTGATAGAGCGTTCGTAAAAGATGGCGCCACCTGACGACTTGTCCTTGGTTTCTTTTGATAGAGCGTCCGTAAAAGATGGCGCCACCAAACGACTTGTCCTTGGTACCTTTTGATAGAGCGTCCGTAAAAGATGGCGCAATCTGACGACTTGTCTCTATGTATACTGCCTATTATTATAGCATCCGTAAAAGATGGCGTCAGCTTAGGACTTGTCCTTGCTGCCAATTAATAGAGCGTCCGTAAAGGATAGCCACCTGACGACTTGTCTCTGTTGCCTTTTGATAGAGAATCCGTTAAAGATGACCCCCTGACATCTTGTCTCTGCTGCCTATTGATAGAGCGTCCGTAAAAGATGCGCCATCTGAAGACTTGTATCTAGTTTACTAATTTATAGTACTAATTCAATCTGACAGGCCCCCAGCAGCGGGTCAACCAGCAAACGCTATCTGGTGGTTTAAGTCACTTTTCAAGAGGTAAAAACTTAAGAGAATGACAACCCCATACCAAAGGTCTCTAGTATCAAAGATACAATATTAACATGTAGTTAGTTTCGTGACTGTCTTGGAGTCACCTAAACTTCACGATAACTTCTCAGTGTACGGAATCAGCAAAATTCTTTTGACTTTAGCGCGAGAAAACATTCCCAAGCAGAGTTTGACCTCCATACCTCATCATAGAAACCTTGTTCGGTTTGTGCCCGGATCATCTTTAGTAGCTTTTGATATGTTAAAAGTAACTGGATATTTGGTATTTGTAGTGATACGTTTTTGTTACAGTATCATGATTTATCATCATTTCTATATTTATTTCAAGAGCTTTGCTGTTTCGATATGCTTCAACCCAGGAAGAAATGTCAATTTCCACGGCGGCATGTTAACAGTATTTAGTTTGCAAGCAGTGGTGTATGAGGTGTACTATAACTTTCAACAGCATTGCCAAAAGCAACTCGGGAATGCTATAACTAGCAATAAATCACGGTTACAGCATTATTTGCATATATGCGAAGACCTATGATAATTAGACAATTTAATCATATATGTCTGTCAGTGTCATTAACCCCTATTTTTTTTTAAATTGTTGTATTTTCTCAAGGTTTAGCACCAGTTACTACAGTAAATCAGTTATACAAAGGAGGATATATTTCCCTAACCATCATTCCTGGGAAGAACAAGTGATATGTTCCTATTGCTTTCTCTTCTCGAAATTTGCCAAATTTCTCGCATGCAGAATAATGCCAGTAGCCGGGCTTGAACCGACGACCCTCAATCAGTGAGAGGTTTAGCGACCTTATCCACATATCCACACGACCACGGAGCCTTCTGAACAAAAAGTCATTTATTTGTCACTGAAAATAGCATGTAGTTTCCAGCGTTTATTGTTACAAGTTAAAATGTTTAAAATGCAAAGCGCGAGAGTCCTTTTTAAGGAGTGAAAAGCGACGGGTGAATGTCATTGATTTCAAAGCGGGGCCAGCATGCACCAATGTCATCCGAATGGCTCTCTACAGCGCAAGTATGAATTCACCGTCGTGATTCTATTTTTCGCGTCATAAACTTATTCATTTTAAGTACCACTTGCTTTCATGCAGAGTTCCTTTTTCCTTTAGCACGCAGAAGATCTTGTCTTTGATTCTGTCATCTTTATTTATGAACATTAACTGTACATTTACACGCCAGTATAAGTACAGACAGTAAATTTAGGTTTTGTAATAAATGTGACGTACTAAAGTGGTAGTTTTATACCTACTAAAGTAGTAGTTTCATACCTTTGGTTCAAAGTAATTTTTCTTCAAAATTACTTCTGTCTACGAGTACATTTCACAGAGTAAAGTACCATAATGTTAATGGAACACTTAGTGCGTCGAGCACCCTCGTCACCTGAAACCGGCTTCACACGTGGCACTTAATAATTTTTCAAGTGTTGTCCTAATTTCACATTGCTTCGGGTTTGAGGAGAAAGTATACACTATTTTGACAGAAAAGTTTGCACTCGGATATTCTATAAATAGTTGTTCATATGTAGTCTGCATTCTCAGCGTTTTCCTGTTCTCTTAATTTCAAACTTTAATTCAACGTCATCGGCAAAATTTTCAGGAATCGGCAGTTTGGTTTAGTTAAGCCTTCGTCTTCCATTTGCTGGATATAACGAGTCAGTCTGAAATGTTGCAAGCAACCTGAAGCAGACGATAAATATAATGTCGTTTGATCAGGATTTTAAGTTTCAGAATTCTGTAAAACGCCCTTATTTAAGGAAATAGACTAACCCAAATTTTGAGTCAGAAGATTACATTGTAAAAATCTAGGTATTAAACGGTTTAAGTAAATCTTGAGTTATTTTAATATGTACATGAATATCGACTCTTTATTTCCCGGAAACAAAATTCAGTTTATGTGAAAAATAAAATCAATGTAATAATGTAAAAGATTGTACTATATGTACTGTCTCCGTCGGCAGTTACACATTCTTGGCAAATGGTTTTGGACACAATTTTGGGATTGAATATCGGTAGTAAATAACAACAAACATGCTGGTACTTCAATTAGTTTGGCTTTTTCTGACACTGGCGTGATTTAAAGAATTCTCAAATTACTGGAGTACAGTTGCCGAGAATTCCGAGCAGTAAAAGAATCTCGCGCAATTTAACGGTGCGTTGACTCGCTGATACGTCATTTATCACTATGTTGACCTTAACTATATACAAACTGTCATACACGAGTAGAAAAACATACACTTGGAAAACTTTTGTCCCTCGCAGTATATTATTTCTTAAATTTTTCGACGGGAATTACTGTAAATGCATCGAATTCGCCGGACAGAATTTTCGTGCTGTTTTTGTAACAAATGGCAATTTCGTGGGCAGTTGAATTCGTATATTCTTTTTTTTTATAGAAAATGACAATAATTGTGCGTTTTTTACGCTAATACTGACTAAAACTAGAGATTGTTTTTCACAAAAAAACTTGTCTCCCCCCTTATGACCTTGACCTTTGAGTTAGTGACCCCAAATTATAACGAGAAATTGACCAACGGTCACTGTGACCTTGACCTTTGAACTACTGACCCCAAAAACAATAGGGATCATCTGCTCAATAAGACCAATCATCCTATGAAGTTTGAGGTCTGTAGGTCTAAAGGAACTCTAGTTATCATCCGGAAACGAGAAATTGACAAACGGTCAGTATGACCTTGACCTTTGACCTACTGACCCCAAAAACAATAGGGATCATAGCTCTATAAGACCAATCATCCTATGAAGTTTGAGGGCTGTAGGTCAAAAGGACTCTAGTTATATCCGGAAACGAGAAATTGACCAACGGTCACTGTGACCTTGACCTTTGAACTACTGACCCCAAAAACAATAGGGATCATCTGCTCAATAAGACCATTCATCCTATGAAGTTTGAGAGCTGTAGGTCAAAAGGAACTCTAGTTATCGTCCGGAAACGAAGAATGGACGGACGGACTGACGGACTCCCCCAGTTTGAGGGTTGTAGGTCAAAAGGAACTCTAGTTATCATCCGGAAATGAGAAATTGACCAACGGTCACTGTGACCTTGACCTTTGACCTACTGACCCCAAAAACAATAGGGATCATCTGCTCTATAAGACCAATCATCCTATGAAGTTTGAGGTCTGTAGGTCTAAAGGAACTCTAGTTATCATCCGGAAACGAGAAATTGACCAACGGTCAGTGTGACCTTGACCTTTGACCTACTGACCCCAAAAACAATAGGGATCATCAGCTCTATAAGACCAATCATCCTATGAAGTTTGAGGGCTGTAGGTCAAAAGGAACTCTAGTTATCATCCGGAAACGAGAAATTGACCAACGGTCACTGTGACCTTTGACCTTTGAACTACTGACCCCAAAAACAATAGGGATCATCTGCTCAATAAGACCATTCATCCTATGAAGTTTGAGAGCTGTAGGTCAAAAGGAACTCTAGTTATCGTCCGGAAACGAAGAATGGACGGACGGACTGACGGACTGACGGACTGACGGACGGACGGACTGACGGACAGGGCAAAAACAATATGTCTCCCCCCGAGGTGGGGGAGACATAATTATTGGACAGACCTACCGCGAAATACAAATGCCCCACGATATTTAGATTGTTTTGAAGGGGACTGTAATTATCTTCGTTTTATCAATACTTACTTTCACAGTCTAAATGCTCGATGATTGATGCCCTGCAATTGTTACAAGCATTAAACGTGTGAGAAAATTTACACAATGTGTCACTGTCGTCGAAATTTTCCTCGTGTACTGTGTTTATCAGGACATTCTGTTTCTCGCGTTATCAGTAAAAGAGATTATTTGAAGCAAACATACCATACAATGTTTTCGTAACTACTGAAAAACAAAATCAGAAAATGACGTATTCAAGCAGTCAAGAAATAAATCTATTCTGAAACATTCATGTTGATTTTACACATTCTAAGCGATTTAATTAAATTATTCAAATATTAAATCAAATAATACGCACATTGTATTGACCATAAGACTATAGGAGAAACCCTCTTGTACGAAATCCGTTCGTGAATCCCGAAATATTCGTCACGAATAACATTGAATAACAATAAATCAGGTTTCAAAGGATCCATACTAAGTTGTATGTACTTACCTATCGTAGAACAACGGTTAACAAAATCGTTTCAGCGTTTCTCGTTTCCTTTGATTTTGTATAATAGCGATGATAAGCTGCTAAGAGCACATTGTGGCATAAGGGAGACAATTCAATGAAGATACTGATACTTAGTATAAAAGGGAGATTACTAGTATACCTGTCTTATCGAGCCCATACCTGCACATAATCCGCTCATGTCACTGCAAGTTAAGTTAATCTAAATTGCAGGTTTTTGCGTGGATCTGTGTCTGTCGTATGACATTTCGTCATTTGACCACGGTCATATTTTCACATTCTCCAAACGGGTTCCAAATACACGACAGGTACCATCCGACTTCCCCGGCTCACCACTTCTCCTCCATTTTTTATTCTTTATTTTTTACAGCTGATATAAAGTGCTTTGAGTGTAATTTGCCCACCATGGATAAAATAGTTTCATAAAAAGAATTTAGTATATAAAGATGTCCCAACTTTAAGGACAGTTATGTTTATATGAAAAAAAATTACAGGTCTGTAAAGTGGTATATCTAGTACATTGTTCGGACAGCACATACTGCTATAGAAAGTGGTAGCGTCCTTAGGCAAGGCACAGTAATTCCACCAACACCCCACCCCACCGCCACCACTCCACTCCCTCATATTCTTCGAGGTTGATTCCATCTGGATTGACTTTTGAGAGCGATTCATATAAGCTGTAGATACTTGTTTGGGAATGAAGAGTAAATAAATTAATATAAAAACGTTTTGAAATTACAAGCCTCGAACCGGAGTAAGACGACCTCACAGATAGGAAGAAAAAACACAGTTCATAAAAAGAGCTGTGTTTGAAACATAGTTCCCAGCTTTCTCTTAGCAGCTTTAGATCACCGGCTTCCGTTAAATCTTTATGTTTTATACTTTCCATTTCTTTTCTCTCCTTACGATATGTCGAATTTTTACATTAGTTTACATTATATGAGATGATGTGTTTTCATAACTTTTGATTATTTGTACGTGTTTGTTTTGCTTATCGGTTGGTGGTCCTGGAAGTGTTAGTTTAAAAATGTCGCCGGTTTCTGTGAGTTTCCGACAGATGAAATACCGCGAGATTACCGTCAATTACCACGAGATCTCAACTGATCCTCTCCTAAGCACCCACAGTTTATTTCCGTCAAGTTTGATAAGTGCGGGGAAACTTGAATCTTAGATATTTGTCATCATTTATTTACAGATTAATGGGCAATATATCAAATAAACAAAATATTAACATCCCGTCACTGAAATATGTTTCAAAGTTAAGTATGGTGTGTATGTGCCATAGGGATTGGTTAGGTTAAGGCGAAAGATTTTAGAGTTACAGAGTCATTTATACTAATGTTGTTGTTGTTGTACAGTTAATGTCTATACAGCGCCATTACTCCCTTCATTACTTATTGCGGGGCAGCAGCGGTCCGCTATATTTCGGACAGCTTTCAAGTGAAGTAGTGAATAGTTCTTTGCACACGTTTCGAAAGTAGTGAACAGTTTTAATTGTACAACAGGAATGGAAGTGAAGCAGTGGATAGTTTGCACAAATATTATGAAATGAATGAAAATCGTCTACGAAAGTAAGATAAAGAATGGGTTAACATCACTCTTCAATGTGTAGCTGATCATGCAATTTAGTAGTTGTCAGTAGCTTACAATATATTCACTCAATTGCTGAGTGTAGCGTGAATGGTTGCATACATTGCCTATAAATGCATTTACTAACCATTACACCAGTTTTTGATGTTCGTCTTGATGCCAGGCATCAACATTTGACTTGTCTCATCTCTTACATTGTCTTTTTTAACACGAAATTTGAGTGTTGGTATCATCAATTTTAGTCATTGCTTTATAAAGATATAAAGTTTGTTTAATATAAAAGTTGTCACATGTGGAACAGTTTTGCTCATGTTACAAAAAAATAGGAAGCTGTCTCTCGAAAGGAGAAAAAAAATGAATTGGGACTTGGCAATAACTTATCAAGTTAAGACACTGTTCCGCTGTGATACTTTGTATCAAAGTTTTCTCGTTGTTTGTTGTTTTGGTGTTAGAAGGCATTCTTAGCCGTTTATAATTTATGGTAAAGTCAGGCATGGAAAAGAAATTATTTGCATCCGATTTCAATGTCATACCTAAAGGATGGTGTGACTCGACTTAGGAAAATCTGTAGAAAAAAAAATGTACAAATGTACATCAACGTAGATTTTGTGGTTTGTATATTATTTTGTGTAAAGAAAAGAGGATTTTTCCTTGCTCGATCTGTTTAATTTTAGCATGATTTACTCGGAATCAAACATTTTTTAGGCCGAGTACATACGACACATGTGCTTTCACCCAGAACATCGTCATTTTAACTTGTTTTGTGCCCGAGTGAGTTATTATGGCCGCTCACCGTAAATCGTCCCGCCCTGGAGGTCACTTGTTCAAGTTACATGAAAATATACAAAATAAAACTTTCACATTCTTTCTTGCAAAAAATGCAAGGCCTTGTCTTAGATAGACTTATAAAAGTCTGTGAGTTGAGAGGGTTTCTTCTGTCGAAGCTTATTTCTATAGAAAAATATCTCTACAAAAATTGTCTCAATAAAAGCTCATCGTTAAGTCAAGGGAAGGAGAAATTGTGAAGATGTTGTTGCCGAAAGATGAGGTCATACTCTAGCCTACAGTCTAGGCCTTGGAGCATTGATGGATGCATTGTGTAATGGTCCTCTATCAAGTTGGTTCAAATTTCTTACTCTTTGGTCGATATTTGCCCCTTCCGAGTATAGAAAAATATATTTTGACAATTATTTCTTAACATCGCAGCGTCCGATCGAACCCCGTTTCCATTTACAAATACCTTCAGTCCATCTAGCTGTGAAGTGCAGTGTTCCAGCATGCACAAAATAGCAGGGTGCAGCACCGCCTGTTCTTGTGCACCCTGCCCTTTTCGCTGGCACCCTGTAATGCCCTTTTTGACAGAACCTTTGCATTTTATGCTAATAGGTATGTATTTATTTTGGGTTTAATGACAAAATAGCCATGGTTCCTTTTCTATAAGGCATCAATAGTTTAATAGGAGTTCAGAATTGCCCAAAGACAGTAAATCAGTATTGGAAATGTCAATGTAATTCAAATATAGAGCAATCGGACATGCCCTTTTTTATCACAGTTTTGCGCGCTCTCTACAGAAACCCTGCCCTTTTTAAATCAACGGAATGGGTACCGGCAAATTGTTTGGCTTGATGTATGCTTTGTTTTTTAACAGAGAATATACCATTATTGTTCATTTTAGTAAACAAAAACCGGGGCAGTTCGGGATACCGGTATATAACACTGTCAACAGTGATCTCCCTTTGTTTATAAACGGTGTCAAGGTAAATTTCACGCAAAAATAAAAATCAACATTTTCAAAAAGAATCATAACCAAAATCGCGAAATTTGAAGTACACGAAACATACAAACAAACGCTGTTATACGGTAAAAGATAGCTTTTTATATCTCTTTCTATCTTGAAAGGTCATGCTTAACAATGAGAACTTCTAAAAAAAGCCGATTTTGTAGAAGATAAAACTTTTAAGTTATTTGTTTTACACACACAAAACGAACACTTTCTCTAAGTTTAAGGTATAAGCAATATCTGCTGGATTTTTTTTTTCTCTCAAAAATTAAATTTGCTATATTACTCTGAAAGTATATCGGGAGACCTACTCTCAGCGATTTGTTATTGAAATATAAATTGTTACCAAAATATTCCTGGCAGATATTACTTACGATGGTAAAGTATCAATAAATAATGGAGAACATCAACATATTTTTATTTGTAGCTAAAGTAAAAGGATGCATATGTCTTTATGATAAATGACCAGTGAGTGTTATTTATTCTTATCTATGTCTCTGGTTTTAACTAGTTTAAAATTTGAAGTTGTACAGACCTCCTGTTGATTGCTACACATATGCCTGAAATGCGATGTTAAAATTAAATAAAGCTTTCTTTTACTTTTACTTCTTTTGGGTCATAATGATTCTTGTGCCTAGAGTTAATTCCTGGATCATACTTACTAATATTTACGATGTAATTTAAACTCAAAACTGCCTCTTTCCTGTAATTTACCCAGTACAGTTTGCAGTTTGAGAAAATGGCTTTACCAAATGGTGCAAAACGTAAATTATAAAACAACTGCAGGTGTCAAATTGAAGCTACGCTGAAAATTTTGTGCATTTTATATACTCTCTACGCTGCTCGGGCATTTTAATATTTTCACTCATAACTTTTTTTTATTTCTTATTAATTCTGCTTTGTTACATTCAAAGAATTGTAGAAAATGTTTTACTTATAGTAAGCTATTCAGAGACATTAATATATAAACCCAAGAAATTGCTTCTGTGAACGACAAAATATAAATGGCCGGTACATACAATGAAACTCCCATAAATGAGACGTAAACTGGAGGGTTGTAACCAACGGTGTATGCAATGCACGATAAAAATGCACACAATAAGCACGTGCAAATTCAAACACAGTATGATTTAAAACCACAAAGATGTCAGGAAGCTAGTAGCTCTGAGCATACGCGCTAAAAATGCATCAATATTCGCGCATGGTTCTAGGAAAATCTGCAGAATGTGTTAAATACACTTCGTAAGAACCGTTATATAAAATTAAACTTTATTATATGGATATTTTAATCAATAAAATACATGTGCATTGAAAATATGAATATTGAGTGTAAAGCAGTAAAAAAACTGTAAAATTGCATTTCTTGATGATGAAAATGATGATAATGATAATGATGATGATGATAATGGTGGTGGTGGTGATGATGAGGATGACGATGATGATGTTGTTGATGATGATTATGACGACAACGAGGACAATGATGACGATGACGTGATGATAATCATGGTGATGAAAATGATGACGATGATGATTAAAATCATGGTTAATGTATGTGTAATAGTACTTATTAGCTATGAATTATATATACTACCACTTGGCCTTAACTACTGTTATCTAGTCTACCATAAATGCCCGAAAAAATAGTCTTAAGACCATTTTGTTTAAGTCTTTACAAAAAAATTCACACGAAAAGTTAGTTCCCAAATCTCTTCTCCGTCCATCAACATTTTAAGACGCAAGTATGACAATTTTTGACATTTTGCAAAATAAATCAATTTGGAGCATTATCGTTGGCGACTTATCACTGCGGATTCTTCTCACATTATTAAAGTGTCAAGGTGTCAGCATTGACCGGGAACTAATTCAATTAAGGACCAAGTTTCAGCAGTTGTCCAGTTTATCAGGTTTAATCAGCTTCATTTTCATTCCCTGACAATTTATTGTCCGGTTTAAGAATTAACCGTTGACTTTTACAGTTATTTTAATTAGGATTATCGTTCTTTGAATTATTCAAATTAAAGATGGTTAATTGACAGGCGTGAAAGAGGACGCTGTTTATTGTCTTCCCAGTTGTAGTTGATGTTATTGCATTACTAAATGTTTTGGAAATATATTATTTATGACAAAATAAAAGTATTTGCATGTGTAATGATACAGTTCAAAGTTGTGAGTAAATTGATAAAGCAGTTACCCAGGTCTTGGTTTTTTATGACCCTTTATGCCCCCTGAAACTATTGTTCTGCTAACACGTGTGAATTATGACATCCCATCTCTCTTTGACTCAAACCCTGTACAATGCGGTAACCATTTACGACTTAAGGTTCAACACTTCATTAAATATCTACATCTTAGGGCACCGTAGATTCGACTGGTGATCCGAGCAATAAACATTTTTCCTTCATTATAGAACCGTAATTCTGTGTAGTGATCCGTACAATAAACATTTTACGCGCTTGATTGTTAATGAACTAAAATAATAGAGAGTAGATAATGCCTGTAATTCCCTACAGATGGTGAAGATTACATTAATTGCCGACAATAAATATACAACGGTACCCACGCGTGGTTTACATTCTTACTACGTAGCTTTTACGATCAATCCAATTGCAGAATTGCAAGCGTGGTGTACATGAACACTTAATAATTTTACATGAACACTTAATAGTTCAAAGAAATACTTTGTTGTGTAAAGAGGCTCTTTTGCTTTCTTTTGAAGTGCCTTTCTTTAATAAAAATGCATCTTCAAGATTTCGCAGACGAGCCGAGATTTTAACATAACCCTTGGTGCCGACAAACCCCACGTGAGGCGTTGACGCCTTCTTTGTCACCGAGCCGTAGAAACTTGTGCATCAAATGCATTTATTGTGACGCTTCGAGCTAAAGGCACTCGAGCCTCTTCTGCACTTATATAATACCACTTTGAAGATCAAATTAGTAAACAAAACACGAGTACGGTATGCGCTTGTTTTGATGTGATTATCAAAATACACTTCCTTATTGTATCTCTTATTCTAAATATCTCCGTCTTAAGATTAGGTATCTTAAAGAAATGAAAAATGCTGTCAACAAAGATCACCAATTCTTGCAAGATTCAACAGTCAAACGTTTCAGTTTAATGATACATTTTTTAAATTATGTTAAAATCTTGAACAGAAAAATAAGTATTTTATATTTATCACAACACTTGCCACATTTTAAAAAACGTGATTATTTTAGGTACTTTGACCATCATTATTTCACTGAAAGTAACCATGTTCGTTTCATTGTTAACGTTTTAAACTTATTTTGCGGTTTGTCACGAAGGCCTTTACTACATTATGGTGAGTACTAATACGTTTGTCAAATCCCCAATCCAACCCCCTTCGGTTAAGACACCGTGGCCCTGAACCAGCACGCCTTTCCCGTACCTTTAATTCACTAATCTCTCTTTAATAGCCGTTTCTAGAATCACGGACCTACAAACACTATTAAAATATCACTCTCAGCGAGGCGAATATCATGAATTTACGTTTCCTAGAATATTTAAAAAACGAACATAGTTTTGTAAAAAATCTGTCGAAAATTGCAGTTTCTGATTTCATTGTAGACGGGGATGTAAATAGTTGAAATTTCAGAATGGGTTTATTTTGAAACTTTATTAAGAGATAAGTATAGAAGTAGGAATGCTCGTGTTTGGGGTCTCGGCAAATTCACCCGGTCGGGACTATAAACAATCTAAACGAATGACCGTGCTTTTAAAAAAAAAAATCCTGCACATTTTGTTCCTTTTGGAAGGCATATAATTGTAGTGATATAGACCGTTTGAGGTCTTTTTGCAGTGTTTTATATAAATTATACAATGCTAGATAGCGTCCAAACTTGTCAGAGGTAACCCATCACGATAATCTACTTCAATGACATGTCACAATTTGGTCACAATGATTTATTGTTCCTGTATCGCGGGTGTGACAAAGCATCTGTTAAAATCGCATCAGTTTGAATTTCGGAACTAATGTGTCCGTGCTCTGTAACACCGGATACAGCTCCTTTCGAATACAGCTCCCCGGGGAGCTGATGCACATTAACGAATGTTGCCTTATCCGTCCGTCTGTCCAGCCGTACACCATCATGTGTATGAGCTTCATTCTGTCAACAATTTACTTGCCTTATGTGCTACCGTCATACGAAAACAATGCAGGTTTATTGAATGAAATAAAATAATTCTTCAATATCAGCAAAAAAGTCATTAAACTTCAAATTTTCATTTAACTGTCCATCAAACACGCACGTACACAAAAAGACAGACATCCAAGGGCTAAGTACTGCTTGCATATGTATCCTATAATAAATTCTTTGCCGCGTATTTTTATAAGCGAATGATATGTCTATGTTGCATCGGGTCACTGGGGCTCTCTATTCGAAAATATGGTACAAGAACCCCGAATACAGCTCCCACTTGATTATGGAAGCTGTATTTGTTAATGCGCACCGAATACAGATCCCCGGGGAGCTGTATTCGTTAATGTGCACCGAATACAGATCCCCGGGGAGCTGTATTCGTTAATGTGCACCGAATACAGCTCCCCGAGGAGCTGTATTCGAAAGGAGCTGTATCCGGTGTTACAGTGCTCTCTCGAAGGGTGTTACAGTGCTCTCTCGAAGGGTGTTACAGTGCTCTCTCGAAGGGTGTTACAGTGCTCTCTCGAAGGGTGTTACAGTGCTCTCTCGAAGGGTGTTACAGTGCTCTCTCGAAGGGTGTTACAGTGCTCTCTCGAAGGGTGTTTTTGGTTTGTGATATAGTATCATAAGAGTCAGCCAATCAGCTATAACCATCAACTTGCCAACCGGTTGGTTCTCGGCCTTACTTATCAGATAAAGCTCACGATATATTCTTTATATGAAATAATTTGCAGTTTGTCTCTGCACATTTCCTTTTTGAACTTCTTGTAATTTTTTTCGACGTATAAGATTTTCTTGAGACTTCTTAACAAAATGCTCTAACTCCCGTCGATATTTTCAATGTTCATTCACTTAATGCAGTAATGGTTCGTAATTTTGCGGGTGTTTTGACATATTTATGACTTTTCTTTGAGTTCTCAAGTAATGCAATTTTACATACTTTAACTGAATGATAGTTTCACAACAGTTTTGAGAGTAACTTATTTTTATAGGTCTTAAAGTAAATCAAATTATTGTAAATGGCCCTGTACGTGTTTCTACAAACAAATTGAAAATTTCTTCCTAATTGTTTTGAACAATTTGCGTTGTTTCAAATGAACTACAGGTGGTCTGTTTCCACACCGGGAATAGCTGAGAGAAAACTGGCTAAATTGTAATAATATAATTTACTTTAAATTCAGTAATATTTGCGACGATTTAATTTTCATTAGTTTTCGCGAATTCCCGTGTTCAGTAACAAACAATATCGCAAAAGGTCAGATATTCCTAATATTGTATACCTGTCATAACTCACGTGCCGGGTCCCAAAAAGTACGTGTAGACCTGGAAAATGATGTGTAGACCTGCACGGATTTCAAAACGTCATTTCTGTTATATTTTCGCATAATATTTACTACTTTTTACGATATAATAAGTTAAGACTAATGTTTCGGTCAATATTTAGTTTTGCGGACCTGTGAAAAAATGCTCGTGCTCGGTCAATATCTCTTTTAACAAGTCCGCAAAACTACATATTGGCCTCAACATTAGTCTATAATTGTTTTTCCCATTGACTTACATTATAAATCTAGTCTAAAAGTGACCCTGTATCATATCCACCGTTCGAGTGTTGACCAATGAAATCTTTATTTTCGAACAGATAAGCCTCTCGGACACCAGGAAATGCTGTTTTTATATGGGCATAACCAACTCAGTTTTTTACAATTTTGCATTGGAGACAACCACCCCACTGAGTCAGATGAGATTTAGGGGTCTAAACCGCATGTGTACACATTTTTTTTTACATATGGCGGTTTTAGTTTTATTTATTATGATAACCAGTCCTAAAATATTCATTCAGTACACATTACATTTTAAATGTCAAATACCGATCATTCGTTAGCACAACCTTTACTACTAAACAGGTAATGTCTCATTAAATTTTACGGTTTTCCATGCACTTTTTCAGCCAATCCCTTAGCTGGACTGCAAAAGGATCATCCGACCAAACGATTCATTTCATACAGATTTATAATTTGAGATTGTTTACATACGCGTATAAGTATATTCGTAATGAACTTGCTAAATTTTTGTCGGGCGAAAAATCCTCAAGTTACGGTATTTTCTTCTCAAAATGAAACATATTTACAAATTTAATTCGTATCTTGATTATGGACGTTAACGCCCCAGCTTTCAACATCATAACGATCATTATCATTATCATTATTGAAGTCGCACTGAGACAGGTGGTCAAATCTCTTTTCTGTCGCACTTGTTGTTGCTGTTGCTATACTGCTATTTTTCTTCTCCGAGAGTCAAAAACATTTATGAAAATATAAAAAAAAGACGAACATGTTTTCGTCACTTGTTAATAATGTGAAAATTAATATTTGCGAAGCAGTCTGTCATATCATATCGCGAAATTGTAGTTGCGCAGAAATTACCCGATTTGCAGCATATCACTGACTGCACAGATCAATTGAATACATGTTTGTCCAAGCTTGTTTAGAATGAGTATCTTTCCGGAAGATTATTCGGACTTAATGCCGCTGATAATACATATAATGCAGGCCAGCTATATGTATATTTGCATGTATATATATTTACTTTGCTCTTTCACTCATATTTCGATTGTAAAATGTTGAAAATAAAATTCAAACCATATCCGTAAATATTCACTTTTTTGTCGACATTTAACGCCATATTCAAGCGTATTTCAGTCATTTTAATAGACGTGCAGATTTACTAACCGATCGTTCCTTGAAAATGCGTAAAAAATGCCAAAGTACTCACATCAAGAGAAAAAGACGGTGACGGGGCTCCAACCAATGTCACTCAATTAATGAGAGGTTACAGTGATTTCGTGTCACCGACTGTAGACTCGTATTAGAACTTTATCGATAAATGCTTTATGTAATGTAAGAGGGACAAATCATTCGCTCTTCAGGGGAAGCAACTTTCTCTTTACCCAGTATAAGCTGGTAATGTGGCAAGAAAAAAAACATGCATTTAGTGACATTTCTTTATTTTCACTACAAACATTTAATGATAATGCATATAATACATGTATAACAATAAAATAATTGTATTATATTGAGAAAGATATCTGACACAAGTATTTATTTTTTACAAAACATTTCATATAAAACAAATAACACGTTTGAGCATTACTCAAATGTATGTAAATCGTTGGTCAATAAGGCACTTTCATAGTTTAAGGAAACTTTCTTTCGCATTTAACAAATCAGCAAACATTCGACCAGTGTCATACCGCATACACACTGTTTTAAACGGCCTTAATTTTTTATATCTCTGTCATACAATATGTTTTCCTATGGAAATAAGTAAAATATATGAATCTGTTATTCATATATTAAAGATAAAGCATAACAAAATTTAAATCAACAAAAGTAAACGTAACTTGAACAAATTTTTATTTCCATTTTTACAGTCAGGCTAATCACGCAGTTTTGTTATTCAAGATCTTGCATAAAATCGTGCAAGTTTGTTTATTTACTGCATAGTTAATCTAACGGCAATTCGAGTGTCTTTGTAAAAAAAAACTTAGAATCATAAAAGAGCTCATCGAAGCGCACGTGCGTGATAATTACTGCTGCAACTGACGATGATATGAAAAAAATAGTCCCGGTACGAAAAAAGTAGTTCCGACATTAATAATCGAGTGAATTTGCATGTTTTCATCCTTTTGAACTCTGTTAATGATACTGTAAGAATGATCAAACAGAGTATTGTGGGCCGCATATATTTTTATGGATGCCAAGAATTCAAAGCAGGTTAACTCACGCAGAGTTACCCGAATATTTCAGTAAATATTTTCAAAAGTATGTGCAAAAGACGGATGTCCATTAGCTGATATAATTAAAGGTAACAGAAATGGCCGCCCATGCCATTAAAGGTCGACCGCTTGATACATTGCAAAAATGAAAATATGTTAATTTTAAACACTGTCAATTACTTGGCAAGTGAGACTGCAATCTTGTTATGACATGATATTTGATTTCGTGAGAGGGGGGCGCGTCTGCGCAGTATCAAATGTATGCCGACGAAAATGTAAATTAACAATGCATTAGTGGAAATAGGCCTGTTGCCCATCAGTGAGGTGTCACTTGAATTCCAAGCAACTGTTTTAACACTAGAACACCGTAATAATTCTAACATTTGGAGATTTTTGGCAGGCAACAGACAAAATGGCCTAGGTCTGTTAACAAGCGAAAATCATTTTTTTGGACAGGAAAAATATTTACGCAATATTAATATTTTTGTCATAAGAACAATAACATCATGTTCGTAATGGAAAGCAAGCTGGGACTTCGGCAACAGAAAACCTTGAATTGTCAAAGAGTTGTTCATAAATCAGTAAGTCTGGAATCTTACCAGCTTGTCAGTTATATAAATGCCGATTTTATTGCCCTTTTCTTTCCGTATTTGCTGTAAATATTTTTTTTTCAAATTTTGACAGACCACTACAGTAAAGCAGAAATAAGACCCCGATTCGGACCTGCATAGTGGCCTTAATATCGAAATGGTCTTTTTATCAAGTCATTTATGTTATAAAAGTGGCCATTTGGTTCTTAATAGCGAGGGTGGTGTTAATAGCGAGGGTGGTGTTAATAGCGGTACTTTATCGTTCGGTTGAATTTTGCATTCTCTCAAATACATGTACATGGTAATGCACGTGGTTCAAACACACGTGTAAATGCATGTAGCTCGTAAAAGCTCGTTTTCTGTAAAAATTAATGATTATGGGAATATTATATGTGAACGTTCCGTATACACGTGCTGATGAGCAACGATATTTTTAAGACCGTGTTTTTTCTCTCTTTAATTATGTTTTAATAAGGATCCGTTAAAGGCTCATGATCATCTTTGATATTACGTTTAGTCGTTGCACTAATATTGCTCAGAAACTAGAAAAATTAGCCGTTGTCTGTACATTTTACAGCAAACTCCTAACGCTGTTTTAAAAAAAACTGAACTTTCCGCATGTTGTAAAATTATTGTAGAGTGGTTTTTATTTATAATATTGTTAGAAGAAAAAAGAAGTGCTTCCTGTAAAAAAAATTGTTTCCGAAATAGCGACATGAAAACGAAGAAACGTATAGGTCAATATTGTAAGCTGACATTCAGTCCTTACATTTACTTTTATTTTGTGATTATCTGCCGCTACGTATTTCTTACAAACTCCCTCCCTTTGCCGCCAAATATGTCGATGATCGAGCCGTGTTAAAAAAAAATGCTGAAAGTGTTTTGCATAAAGTTTTAATGAAAGATATCATCATCTTAGTAATAGAACATAAAATTCTTATTCTATCCGCGTGATCACGGGGCTTTAATACGGATTCTTAAATTTAAGAACAGGTATTTAAATGCGTTTTACATAGCATTGACCTCAAAGGCCCTAATCTCTATGGCTAGTTAATATTCCTCGAATCATGTAATTCCTCGCTTAACATGATGTATTAAGATTTGATCAAGATTATTGCATGCAGTCACGGTTCACTTTCATCTCCGTACAGATTTCTCCTCACCGTAAAGACAAATGGAATTCCTTGTTAATTTAGCATTAATTTCCACAATATTCGGGCTCTTCGCTTCGGGATGCTTCTGATGTCATTGTTGAATTTTATAAATTTCAAAGCAGTTGATTTGTTTTGAAGATTTTTTTTGTGTGTAGATTAAAATAGGGTACAAGTGGGGGTAAATTCTATAGATACATACCGTTCATTTAGGATAATGGGACAGTGACGTAGTACATATGTGTGTACATAAAAGTTTACAACAACAAAAAATTGCAAGAAAAAATGCACGGATCATTTGTGTACGAAAATATTTAAATTTACATTATTCAATGAATTTACACTATGATATTGGACTCTAGCGATTCATCACTATCACAATATCCTAATAGAACTGTACTTCATTATATTTTATCAACATCAATTGGTCTCGCAACAACAAACAATCTTTTCTCAAACATTAAAAAGGGAAGAGAAAATATCAAAACTGATACAAGACTTGCATAGACATTTTAAAAAGAGACATGTAAGCAAGTTAATTGGTCGAACTTTGTATCTGCGTATCCCTATGTTTGCGTTTCCCCTCTATATTTTCACTTTTTCCCCTACTTGTGTGCCTTCTGTCTATTATTTTTTAAACTTGTCCACATAATTGCACTTTTATCTCCTTTTTTGCACCCCCCCCCCGCCACCGCCCCCGCCCCTATTTTTGCACTTTTCCCACAGTCCTATTTTTGCACATGTACCTATAATAATGTCTAGATAATTATTTTTTAAATATAGTAAAACATATAATGCAACTGTTTCAGCTATGTAGTTTTACAAAATTTATCAAATATCACTTTTTAAAACAAAACAGAATGTTCACGAAGGCCAGATGAAAATTCAAATTAAATCAATAAATGCTTAGGGTGTTTTATTTTCTTTAAACAAAATAATTCGGCAGTTACTTGAAATTGAATTAGTTTTCGCGTGATAAATAGCTTCGTTCTGTGCGACACGCCTCACTCTTTTGAAACCGTGAGAGAGGCATAAACATTTTTTTCATCTTCCATAAAATTATAATAAAATAAATTGTGTACATTGTTTTAAGTAGATTACAAACGCTCTGAAAAGTGTTTGTATCATTTGTATGATGGTATTATTCTTTTCTTCAAGTTTATTTGAAAAACAGTTGTTTAAAGCCCAGATCCTGTAAAGTATGTTACACGAAAACAAGAGAAAACAATTTTGTGTTCATACACTGATCAATTTGATCTGCATTAACAGCTGTTCGTAAAAAAGTGATGGAGACGATAACAATACAACCGATGTGTATTCGTGTATATAATTATTATCCATGACCGCTTGCTTCTACAGTGACACCGCCGCTAACATGCTGAACTCACACTTTTTTCGTGGTAAGAAGACTTCACGATGCCAAACTCACAAAAACACCTTGCACAATGATCGAAAAACGTCTTTATCGTGTTAATCTAACGCCGTGAGATGAAATCTTTCGATTATAGTAAAATCTACCGACGCTTGCACTTGTTTTTTGGGGACGGTATGCCCTTTTTATGCCAGAATCCACTATTACGCTTGAACTCTAGGTCAAACTTATGTAGAAATCTGACTTGGTAACAGGGTCACGCGCTCTTTTGCAATGTCTGACCGGAAGTGTGTATCGAACCGGTCAAACTTAATCCATTAACGTCACTTCACCTTCTACAATGTAACAGTATGGCACTTTTGTGTGGATATATACAAGTTTTCAGTAACTGTTCGTGATGGTAACTGTTTCCCATCGTAAATTGTTGATGACATCCCACACACCATTTATCTACATTATGGCAGCTGATGTCAAAACAAGTGACGAGCTACATGATATCTCTCACGCAATATCTTGGACAACCATGGCTTTGCTCCGTCATCGGGTTTTCCGTCGGTGACGTTCCGTTATGTAGTTTGTCTTCCTTGTATATACATTCTGAAAATAGAAATTAAAACTTTTAAATGGCAGAGCCAAACAGTGGATGTGGTTTTGTACAGAGACCATCATATTTAATTTATAGTATACAGTGTCTATGCATTGTCTATGACCATCTTGTACAGGCTGTTGTGTCAAGCTGAGTTGACTTTCAGTTTCATTAAATGAACAAATATAAATGCATGAGCCATCTAATGTGAACCGATTTCTGCGAACAGTGGGCTTTGTAGCTAAAGAACAATTGTCAAACTTTCAACTACTCCTGTAACAAAAAGTTACTTATAAATGCCTTAACAGATTTCTCGGTGTTTATATCACCCATATTAAAAGCTGCCTTTTTGTTTTAAGAAAAACAAAACGTGTTTGTCGTATTATTTTTTCTACAATGTCACTTCGACCCTCTTAGGTAAATAAGACAGGATGTTACACGTTCATCGCTTTCACACAACCTTCCTCAAATTTATAAAACAAACAGGTGTCCAAAGTTCTTACTTTATAAATTCACCAACTGCGTTCTCAAGAAACAGAATAAAAGTCAAGTTGTATAATCTCTGATATAACATAGCAAAATTTTCACAGAACTGTACTGAAATAGATTCCTGCTGCGTGGATAAGGACTTCCTTTGATTCTCTTGGAAAAGAGCAACTGTCCGAGCTTAATTAACACTAGCATATTTATGGTGCGCTGTAAGTGTTTATTTTCTCAGTTAATGTTCGTGTTTACATATAGCCCTCGGGATAGAAAACAAACATCTTTGAAGTGAGTTAAAACCCACTCATCAAAGCTCTATCTTCTATTAGAACAAAGTATAATTAGTAGAAAAGGAGAAGTTAATTATTTGATAGATGGCGTATGAGTCTTCCCATACCGACTGAAGCACAAAGAGGTCCCTAGAAATGGAATTAATTTTATTAAAGTTAAAATAACATTTACTTTTAAATTAATTGCATTTACGGTTGAAAAGGGGTTAAAAGAAATTGATTAAGCGAAGTTCACTTTTAGGGTCTTAAGTACATGTACATTCTGAATACGCATACAAATAACTTTCAGTTAATGTCGGTAAGGTTATATTCTTCGCAGTATTTAAACACACCAACGCAAAACTTTAGGAAAAGGAATTAGATAAGTTACTTTGTTTTTTTTCCTCATCTGAACCCATATGTTATGATTTTTCAGAAATAAGTACTGCTTAAACCAAACCATTGCAATATATGCACATTGCCTTACGGGCGCACGATAACTTGGACACGTACGGAAACCGGTTCGTTTCCATTTCGGGTACCAGAACAACGAGTGATGATAACACGGGAACCAGAATAAGTCTCACGTACTTTGCAGTTGAAAGAAACCGTTAGACTCTTGAAGAGCTCTTTAAGAAATGAACATTGCTTTGTTATTAAGTTAAGACAAGCGCCGAGCGTAATGGCCTATACATACACGGATGCAAGTGCGATTTTGAAAGGCAAGATTTACATATGATAGTTACGACACTTGAAAAAAAAAGAAAACAAAACAAAAAGGGCAAAAGGCTCTGAATTAACTGAAAAGTTGTTTACATGAAGACAAAATACACAATATTCTAAGTAACAGTTACAAACGATAAAAAAGTTACACTTCAGTAAAATGGAGAGGGCATTGTGGCATGTAGTCCTAATAATATTTACAGTCTAAAAATAGGGTCTTAATCAGATTTAATAATTGTAATATTGACAATTAAAAAGAAATAGCTCATTCGCTTTTCTGAACTAAACACAGCTTTCGGTCAGAAAGCGAACAACAAGAAATTTAGTAAAGTTTTCTTGTAATTCCAATTTGCGGTTGCCCAGTTTATGGAAACGGTCGTTAACGTATCAAAGAGTTTCTTAAAAAAATATAATAAAGATGAAGAGAAAACAAATTCCGAACTTAGACGACGGTAATGTACAGGCAGAAAGCCATGCTGATGTAGGAAGCAATTTTCCTTTGGACTATTGAAGCATTTAGGTGCTGAGTGCTTTGGAAACTCCATCTGGCTGTTCAATCTATCAGTTTTGAGCGATTTTTGAATGCTTCCACTATAAAGTCAATTAATTGCGAACTTACTTGAGTACGAACTGAAAGTTTTTAAAAGCGCCACCTGTCATTTTGCGTTCCCCGGTAACGCACGAGCTCCCAAAGAGACTGGTTCGTAAATAAGTAGATAAACAAATTGAATGAGACGCAATGAGCGGAAATGTGTGAAATTATAGCCAAGTATAAAAGTAAGAATAAATGCGCTAGGTCATTGATTATCCTTGCAGTTGTGCCAGAGCAGCTGAGGAGAAATTTATTACGCTGAAAAACGTTAGCAGCGTGACACAAATTATCAGGAAAGTTGCAAGAAATGTACACAATCACTGCATCTCATTTTAGTGTCAAAATGCATTGCGCATGCATTGCAGCCATAACTGTTAGACCTTATTAACAAAGGAAACATTTTTATCCTCCCAATCTATAGACCAAGTTTTGAATAACAAAGACGCAGACAACGTTGTGCTTACGTAACGATGTTTTGTATATATAAAATCATTTAGAAATAGCCAAGCAAATAATTACGAAAAAAGCAAATACTGCCGGTTGTAAAATACATAATTCTGACAACCCACCTTTTGCATGTTAAGTTAATACCTATCACCAAGGTAAAAAAATGAAGCTTTATAGATTAATAAAAAATTCAGATGGGATAATTTTCCCGCGGAAAGAAGCTGCCGAAACACCGCCACTTGAAGACCTTTCGCTTAATGGATCTTGAGATGTTTTTTTATGAATTTTAATGCCATTACTCTTACGAAAACTGAACTTCAATTAACCCTTCTTTGAAAGAATTATTACCCACGTGCTTATCGTTCATCATCCAGTATAGCGAGTGGTTTTTTCCCTCCAAGATTTTATACTTTTTGCAAATATCTTATCAGTCATATTTTGTATTTTATATGATATAATGCTCCAGATGCGATATCAGAAGCTCATGAAATAAATTTACCATCGTTTTAGGAAATTCTTATATCTTCTAAAGATGTTAAAGTGATGATAATGAAATTTTGTTGTTTCTTCCGTGTGCAGTGACAGCTTAAACAGACCCGCTATGTATTTGCTAAGTACTTTTAGGCCTTACCTAATTTCAAGCCAGAAACTGGCTTTGTCAGTATAAAACTATGGTTGTTTAAGAAATTTAGGACGAGGCATAAAAGTTACAGTGCTGTTCAGTAGATATTCTATATGACATTTGATTTGGTGTATACAGGAACTTGAGACAATTCAATATGTGTTATTGGTGAAAGAAATAAATTCAAATGTTAAACTACACAACGATATAAAGTCAGTCGTAAAATTTTTGCCTAATTATTAAATCACGAACTCTTTTTATGAACTCGGAGTAAATCTATTTATAGAAGTTAATGCATTTGTGCATCTCGATGCACCAAAACAGTAGCAACTGTCAAGATTTTTCTAGCTTGCCTTGTCAAGTACTACAAGATTATGATGTATTAGCTTGTATACTCTCACATTCCTGGTTTCATTCACTGCGGTGTCACTTACAAGAGCATCAACAAACAACTCAATGCCTCGCAGAGTGATACCGTGTAAAAAATAGTTCTGTATTTTTTTTTTCGTCATCCGGAACACACCAAGTCTTTAATATATATCAACTTCAGAATATACATGAAAGAATTCATTTGAAAATTAAACTTGACGAACAAGTTTGTCTTGGGAACTTCGTCTTTTTAAGCGAGCAAAAACTTCCAAAATACACGCAAAATATCTATTGCAATCTGCTCGGTTAATCATTTTTACTGTTTGTTTTCTAGTGCCGTTTAAAATTTGCGGAAAATACATCTAGTCTTTTTAACGGTGTCTGAGTCACGTGTGATGTTGACTTTAACAGATGTCGTTGATGTCATTTCCTGTATGTATATGCGGAATAATTCTGGAGCAGTCGTTAAGTAAAGAAATGGAATTCAACACCCCTGCGTAGTTAATGGCCCCTTTCCGGGTCATTTACTTAGTATTTTGGAAGTATGCCGCGGTCAGGTGATCATAGCTGTACTTTAAAACTCGGATCAAATCTTCTTTCGCTAGCATCAAATTTTGAATACTTCTGCATTCAGCGATTTTGCAAAATGCATGTTTATTATCCGCCCAAATTGTCTGAAATCTTGGTTGTCTGTTATTTATAACAGATTCGTCTAAAATTTACATTTCAGCTAGTCCTACAGTGTTAAGGGATGAACCAAAACACGCAGAAGTGTTGTGGTTTAGGCTATTACCGCGGCCCAAGACATACTGCGGATCAGTTTCCATGTTCAAGCATTTAAGTTCTAAGAGCTTCTTATCTCCTCTGTTTTCACATTCTGTAAGACAATCAACGAAGCAGAGGGCAGTACCGGTGCAACTAATTAAGTCCACACGAGTCCGTACTTCTGTCCGGCCATTAACATGTACTTATTTTGTAAGGTTATAATGTAAGGTCATTACAAAGTGATACATGAGTCCTCTACGGGTTCTTTGAAGTTCGGCCGCGGATGAATACATTTCTATTTCATGCCTTCGTGAAAGATAAGTAGTCCCTGGAAACCAGAGCACAGAAATTATCCTGGTTAAGATGTCTCGCTACAGAATGCATGTTTCGGTATAAACTACAAAGAAAACGTAAAATGATCGGAAATGTTCGAAAAGGAAAATTTTTAATTGATGGCTGACGGTTCCTGAGACCGAACTCTGTCAAATAGCGTATACTTCAAGATCGCAAGCAAATATGTTAGGCTACTTGTTTATGAAATATTACAGATTCGCATATAACTTAAAAATAAGGAACATCTAAACTTTTGTTACAACTTTTTCAGACTATTATTACATCAGAACAGTATAAAAGAAACTGGAATTGCTTTATAGCGGTTATGGTACGGTAACTGGCATTTACACACGTTAGTTGAATGTTGTCATGTCAAGAAATCGCTCCGACAACAATCGAATATTTTTGTTAGTGAATCAGAACCACTGATTGCTTTGCTATTTGTAACGATTACATCATATCATTCTCTGAACGGTAAAGTAAATATCCGTAAATTGGTGTTTTGTTTTGGATTTTAATTTCTAGTAGGTCGGTTTTTGACGAGTTTCTCTGATTGGTTATAATTTTAGGTAAACAGGATGTGGTTTTTGAATATTTGGATATATCTATGTGAATAGTTTTCAGAAGATGTGTTTGCGTTAATACCACATAAAGCGATGATTTGTACTCATTTCCCTGCAATACACGTGTACATTTGTATATGCAAATCATAAACCAAATCTGTGACATCCGGGTACATGTATTTATATTTGTATTTTGTTATCATATGCCCAAATAGACCTAATGTATGACCAGTTAACTTGTAAACTTGGTAATGATACTTGTACTTTTACTAACAAGTAACAAAATGTAGTACATTGTGCAGCGATAACTGAATAAAATGCAGACAAAAACAACAACAACAACAACAGCAACAACAACTAAAATGAGAACTCAACGTTTGATCTGTATCTTAATTACCGATGCAATCCGATTGCAGCGTCTGAGTACGAAACGACGGTTCTCCGTGCTGTGAAAATATTTGACAGACACATTCCGGCCACGCGAACAGCTGCACCGGGGTGAGCGCGTTATAACAGTACTTTATCAGCATCACGCGAGCAGGAATCTCTGTTTATACAATTAGTATGATTATTACAAATGAGTGATAATTTGTGCTGTAATCAATGTATTCTCTGCTTATCCCAATGTTCAATCTACCCCACTCTATGATGGAGATTAACCCAGTCTGCCATTATTGTTCTTTTGTATTATTTTGTAAATGTGTGTACAGTGGTTGCCAGACTTACATTTGCCTGTACTTTTATTTTATGTATTGTTATACTTTGGGACTATCCGTGCCAACTGATTTCTTGCAAAATCAACCCTTTTTTTTGTCCCGAGCCCTGTCAGATGAAGAGGGATGGAAAGCTTTCTGAATGAAGTTTAATTGAAATTTTTATTGTCATCTAGTCTAGCGAGGCAATGCTTAGAAATATAGAAGTCCTACTAATGTTTTTAATTAAAACAGGTTTGTTCCCGATGCAGGAAAACTGTTTCTCATATACATGTAACACTGGCAGATTTTAATAGGCTCTCTATCTGTATATGAAACAAGTGTACAATAAACTCCGCTTATAACGAACTCCTTGGGACCATTTAAATATGTTCGTTATATCCGGAGTTTGTTTTATCCATATAACATTTTTGTATGAAATCAAGAAAGAAAGAGAGAAAAAAACGAACAGAGAAAATATGTTCGTTATATCCAGAGTTTCGTTATATCGAGTCGTGATACGGAGTTTACTGTAACTACATCGTCCTGTCAACGAAAACTGAAATTAAGAATACTCAAAGTATGATGCTCTGTTAGAGTCATAATTTCCCCAGCCGCCAGGGGCATAGAAAGAACTAAATCGGTGTGCTAACCGTTATCAAAAACCCTGACTTGATACTAATATACATCACAGGTTTTGACACAAGACCCTCCTTGTAAGCATATTTCAAATGTTCATAGAGTGCAACCACTCAGCCAGAGACCCACGTTCATAACACACCGACTCCCGAACCCCCGACTGCATCAGTATGTAACATTACCGGACCAGAAGCATTGCCTAATTGCCCAGACATTCCATAACTTCGGACACAAATTAGTACGTAATCAATAATGAATTATCTGGCCTCTACCGCCATTAAGCAAGACAATTCCGACTGTCGAACAAACCACAGACATTACCCGGTCCTTTATTTCTATTGTTTTGCACTTTATTACGTAATTAATAATGAATGCAGATGAAACCCAAGAAAACACGCACAATGAAGATAAATCAAGGAAGAATTGATCCCCTAGAAGCATTAAATGACGTCATACAGACAGACACACGCAAATAAAACAGGCAAACTAATGAAAACAATTATAATTACAATGTATAGTATGCGAAAGCATACCAAATGGATACCAAACAGGACAAATATATAACCGATTTAAATATATAAAAGGGTAAGAAAGAAAGTGCATATAACAGGTTTAGAGCCAACAGTTAACTTGAAAAGTCGCATGACGAAAAGCAAGCCATAGAACAGAACGAAATAGAACAGAATTGTAGTTACTGAAACTTCTCAGGAAGATAAAAGTCATATAGCATTCAAGCATGACTTTTTTTCTTATATTTTAATGATTCTTCAACACCTGATGACATAGTTGCAGACTATACTTTCTCAGATAAATTATTTGCAGCAAACCTGAGTGTAAAACCTAACCATAAAGAAGTAAATAGCTTGCCAGGGTCTTTAGCAGAAGCATATTCTTAAGAGTTGGGTTAAATTATTGGCGGTTTACTTTTTCTAGCCGTTAAAACTTAATGACATGCAGCTGTTAGCCATTAAAAACTCCCCCGAATTTTAGTACCACAATAATAGTTATATGATTTTTGAGTAGCCCGAATTTTAATGCGAGAGTTTCCACGGCTTAAGTGCGATTTCCTGCCAATCCGTGAGGAGATATATAAATGAAAGAATTGCAAAATAGATTTGTAAAATACAGAAATATAGCATTAAAGTTAATTATTAGAAATTCTTAATACTCGAATGTGCCTGGTTTACAAGAAAAGTTTGTAAAACGATATGCCATAGTAAAATGTTGAACATAGGAAGTTGATACATCTTCAACATCTTTGTATTTCCAAAAATTACATTTAAAATGTTTAATTTGATTATAACTGATTTTGTTTTTACACATACACGTGTATGTCTTTTGGTATTAACTGAAGATCATACGAGGGACGACGCCAGACTATTTTTAACATATATTTGTATATCATTGTGTTCAAATACTTTATATTATTATATCATATTTCTATACTGGCCGGCTCCTCTCATTTAACGATGTTCAGATTATTTTAAAGACAATAATGTTCGTGCCAATCAAGAACGCAATTGATGGCTAGAGCGACACCTGCAGGACACTTTTTTGGCGCCAGTTTGTAATGAAATGAGCACATATTTCTGATACGTACGAAATTTGAAATGAACCTTTTATGGGACGAAAATGTTAGAAATGTTCATGTCTGTGATGGAATCTTGTGTGCTCTTTGGATAAGACCATTAGTCTGAGGAACAAAGAGGATTTCTTTTTTCCAAGACAAGAAATAGCCATCTTTATAACCATGGACAACGGTACTCAGAATTAACTACGGCGCCGTCTGTTAAACCATGCTAATGTGGTAACTGATTGAGTGGCTTTGTGAATGTGGAGAAAAATGTACAAAGCAATGTCAGGAATGAGTCAATAATTGAACAGAAATGGAGAACTATTCATGGCTTACAATATATCTACGAGAAAGCATGTTGATCAGTTTAGTTTTCTTGTTCAACTGCTTTGAACTGTATTTAGAAACACTTTTTTGTACAGCTGTAACTTTCTTCTTAAAAGTTGTTTTGTCTAAGATTTACGAAAGCTTAGTTATGGTAGTCAGACTAGTATGTATCAAACTTGGTACGTACATTTGAAGGACCAGCTGTCAGCCACTGGTAAACTCATTTAAGGGAAATAACTCGCCCCTGCATATAAATATTTGCTAGCCCCTGTCAACGAGTTGGACATGTAACCATAGTTACTTCTTCCAAACGCAATGGCGTTCATAATGTTTGATTCCTTTTCGGTGTTTCTACTGTGTTTGCATGCAATTTGCAGGCCCATTGTTGCAACCCACAGAAAATTTCTCTAGTAACATAAACCATGTTGCATTTTGCGACCAGTAACGTGTTGTCATATCATATATATTCACTCAGTTGATATTAAACATTTCATTTGTTACATTAGTGGCTGCCATAAACATAAATATTTTCTTAGAATTCCAGGTCTGTTCCGAGCACTGTCCGTGAAAATCCACCCAGGTACTAAGTAGCTTTAATGATCTTCATAATTTATGACTTTTAGCAGACTCGTCTCTCACCAACCACTCTCCTAGCCATGGCATTACATACTTACAACCTGCTGTGGCGAATAATCGGATAACTCGAACTCTACAGGTTCCTTTTTTCAGTTCGATTTCTATGTTATCGAATAGCCCTGAGAACGCTATGGTAAATTTAAAGGTATAGACCCGAATTTAAACATCTGTTGTAAAATTATTTTCGATTCTAACTGAATTTTTTCGAGTTTTTGGATAAATTATTTACACTTCATTAAAGGTATAAATCGTTTTTTGGCTATTACACTGCAAGAAGACCAGTAACAGTTGCAACTCGACTATGCTGGCTATACATTGTCCAGTATGATCACATACGTATGGGTTATATTAATTTTATATTGGGAATAATTATACCATGAGAAGATTAAATATCTTTTTTTTCCAGTGTCAACTGTCCCTATTGCTTGCTTTTGAAGGCTTACATTGTACGTTTATTTCACTTGTGTATTTAATGTTAAGGTCAAACTCAAGGTCACATATGAAGGTCAGGCATCGTAGTCAGACTGCAACTATTGTCACTTAAAAAATCGCCAAATTTTAGGCAGTAAGTGAGACTACGTATGCGAACAGTGCAGATCATGATTAGAGTACACAGCTTTACAGGCTGACCATGATCTGCCCTGTTCGCTATTCAGTCAGTAAACTTTCAGTGCGAACCCCTTTCAAACAACTAATGGTATTGTCCACATTGAAAGATGGAGAAGTCCATTTCTTACATTTAGATGAGTAAGGGTTTAAGTTATCGTCAGACTAAATCCAAATCATAATAGCATCAGCATAACGTATCCATACTCATAATAAGCCGTTATAATGATCAAGAATAAGTACAATTTTAACACACACAAAAAACAACAACTAATAAATGTTAGTTATTGTGTGCATTTCATCATACAATTTTAACAAAACACTAATTAATGTTAGTTATTTCATGCATTTTGATCTGGATTTAGGAGTATTCAGGCCGCGTTGCTGTGCGTTTATGGGACTCTTAGTGATTACAATATGCATTTGAAACAGCAATAATTCCTCTTTTACATGTTTTTATAGATTGCCTCGGGAACTACTTAATTCCTACCATTGATTTAAATTTTTTATTTAAATGCTTATAAAATCCATTTAAATCTAAATGGCCTATAAAAATGCATATCCCATAACACACAAAATCCAATCTGACAGTCTGTGATAACCCACTGCAAATTAGATGTCTATCCCTTTAACTGTGTAAGGTACTGTATGCTATAAAGATAGTCGATTTCCATCTAACCCTGTCATTTGTAGAAAGATAAAAGTGAATTTACTAATCCACTTAGCTAAGGAAGAATTTCGAACACCGTAGGGTTTTGTTTGCTTTATGGGTATTCCGGCGGCAATTTCCAGAAAACAGTAACAATTCCCGTAAATATAGATAAAGGAATTAGTGATGAATTTATATATTCATTCAGTTTCTAATTGAAAATCTTATTGTTTTAGCCAAAAAGTGCTATTTTCATAATACATTAAGATATGAGGATTTGCAGTTGATGTACAATTCTTGTCTGAAAGGTAGTTACGTACTGAACAGACAAACATTTAAATATGTAGGATTTTTAAAGACATGCTTTTGGGCAAATAATACTATCATTTGATACCTCCGACATGCAATTCTGTAAGTGTTATTATAAACTGAAGAAGTACGGTACCATATCTTACTTTTCGTGCGTATTGCGATGTAGTTAAATGTAACGTTAAATTTTCCATATTCAGCTGTAAGATGAAGTTGTTTTTTAATACAGTGACGTAATATTCTATAAATAGCTTTGGCGCCAAATTATTAACCCGCAGACAATACCGATTTTACGTTTTCGGCCATTTAGACGTATGAATTTCATTTCTAATAGTGTTATTACTAATGAAGATGGTAATGGGTAAGTAAAATATTTGATTTAAAATGACTGCAGTGAAATCGTTAACATGTAAAGTTAAAATGAGCTATAAGTATTTCTCTAGGAAAATATGTAATTTTCAATGGTTTTGATGGTTAGTAAAATTTCACTTTAATTGGAATGAAACTGTTATGCATATTAATATATCTTTAGTTAGTTAAAACTTTGGTGAAAGATCTATGTGCCTTGCAACATTTTTCTAAACTAATAAATTATGACTGCTATCTTGAACACATATGTCTATCTAAGAAAATCTACTCTTCTTATAGAATAGGCCTTGTCGTTTTTGTTTTGTTTTGTATTTTCAGTTTATTGAAATAGTGTCATTCTGAAGAGTTTGGCTGAGAACTTCAAGAAGTGCACGTGCTGTATAGTTTTATACCGTTTCTTCAATTCAGTTTTTTTCAGCTCACCCTGCATGCGGCATACTTGAACGAATATATTAAATAGTTATATAACAATATATTATGTCTTGTGTGCATGATGCATGTCTGAGAACTTAAATCTTAACCGTAAATGAGTTAAATATTTCCCTTCTGTATAAAAAAATAAGCAACGTTTATGACATGTCCCAAGAACAGTGTTGGTAACCAAAGCCCAACAAGGCACATGTCTGAACCACAGAGTCTGTACACACTGTGCATGGCCCTTCGCGGTCATCTTATCCCAAACTCCTTAACAAAATGATGAACTGAAATGCAGGAGCATGGATTTTGGACTTCATCATGTTATAGGGGTACTGTAGACGGTGAACATACATAAAACTCAAGAGTAATTGCACCTAGCCCTATACATAATATCAGAAGGACTTGAAAGTAAAACTTCGTGCTGCACTAAACCTTAGAACTTTTGGAAACATGTAAATTTCAAAAACAAGTATATATCTGAGAAAAACTTTATTATTTTAGACAGAATATATTCCCGTCGCCGGTGATCCGCTTTCTTTTCGTCTTACAAAGCCGGGTAAATCTTTGAATATCATCATAAATATGCATGGGAATTTTTCTTTTAATCTTAATAATCAGTACGAAATAACACGGTAATGAGATATCTCAGATCTGATTTCGACTGTTCCTTTTATTTTCTTAGATATTTCTTGATTACCGCCGTCAAAAATACTGTGCAGAGATATATTTTTCGCGCAAAAATCACGCTGTGCTAAATTCACGCCGCGCATTATGTAATAAACGTTATATAATCCAAACAAAAACTGATGGCAATCGGTTACTGACAAATTTACATGCAGATTTATATCAGAAAATAGGATTGTTACTTGATTTGATAAATTATGTACTGGTCACAGTCTCAGCCTTTTACTGATAAGCCCTTGACGGCAGTTGTCAAAATTTCGTAATCATTTATTTGATGTTATATAGTTTTATTATCTGGGAAATATTTTTATCGATAGCTCTAAACTTTGTAAAGGAAATAAAATAAGAAATATCAATTCAACCGATTCTGAGGCAAAATGAAATTTGGTATATTGTCTTTGATATTGATATGCTGTTATTTAATTTAAGACTGCATGCATATTAGAAGAATTATTTTTATTTTTCTGAAACGAAATGCATTAAAAAAACTGGAAAGATCTAGTGGCCATGGTGTGTAATCTGATCATGTAGATCATGATTAAATCTTGTGAAGATCACAGCGGGCAGTCAGATATCACATTGATAAGACGGAGTTACGGCGAGCAACTTAGATTTCAATAAAAAAACAAGTGGATAGCAATTGTTCTTCAAGATAAATAATTTAAATAATTTAGTTGAAGAATTTGTTATGCTATATTTGAATTAACTGAATACACCTTTGATTTCGAGACATATTTATTTATATAAAGTTTTATATACATGTAAATATTTTGATTAAAGTTATGCAGCATAAGTGAGACAATTATATTCAAAGACAATTTTCACTCACCACATAGTATGAATAAATAAGATGATGTCATTAATGCACGTGCTGTCAGTGAGACGGTAGTGACCACGCGCCTTCCATCCTCCAAACAGAAAATGCATAACTGAGTCTTTCACTGGCCACATAGTTACAACTTGACATTTTGGAGTCACTAAGAATGTCGTCATTTCTCAACACTTGATACAAGAAGTCAATATATCGCGTGGCAAGTTTCAGAGTCTGGATTTTACTTAGTTTGTCCGATGGCAATGTGGGAATGATGGTTCTAAGCTGGGTAAAAGCGTCATTCAAACTCTGGGTACGCTGTCGCTCCCTTACGTTTGCCAAACACCGCTGTGTGTGAAGGTCTTCTATAGACTGGGGCCCTTTTCGGCGCTTTTTGCTCCCATTTTCACTCGAATCGTCAATAGACCCATCTGGTGACGACACATTTTCAACACTGTCGCTTCGTCTGCTGAATTTCCTTTTCTTTGACTGTGTGCGTCCTTTTATGGACTGGTTGTCACTTTCATCACTTAAACTGTATTCGGGATGTTCTTGTTTAATTGAAAAGTCCAATTGTTGTTGTGCGAATGTTGCAAACTGCTGTAACTGCTGGTGGGTGGGGTGATGTTCACCCAAGAACTGATGTTTGGTCAGAGGTGGTAACGGTGGTGTGTTTTCCATGCCGGAATTTGTGTCTGAATCCGTCTTTCCAACAAGATGCAGCTGGTCAGGTATCATCTCTTTTCACTATCACAACTCCTCCGATTTCTTACGTGTCTCAAATTCAGTTAAAATGTTCAATTGTTTTTATGTTTATTTCAGTTAACTAGAAAAAATTGTGTCTTTACAGATTCTTAGTGTAACGTCGCCTGTCTTCTATTATCACTAATTATCACCAATACATCACTTATTTCACCTTTCACACGAGTCGGATGATAAAAATCAAAAACACAACTTCTCCCGAATGTTACTAATTTTAACTCCACGTGCAGAAATTGAGCGCTAACTCTATGCAAACGCAAGAAGACAGTGCCACCACGGCGATGTTTGAGTGATTTTTTTCAGTTTTGTTTCTCGTTTTTGCTATTTCCAGAAATATATATGAGAAAATGCTACCGAAATTCTGGTAGGCGTGTTTACCTTCAACGGATTACCTCTAAGAAGCATTCTGCACATCGTTAATGCCAGAGAACTGTCAATCAAACCAGCGGGGCGTGATGCGCATGACAAATGGCGTCTCGGGTTACGTTTCCTGGCCCGGCGTGCGGCTCCATGGCGATAAGGCATAACGCTACTTCTGCAATTGTAATTGGTGATCAAAATGAATCAAACAGAGTCATAAATTACACTGACTTTGTTTTCTCTGTGCACATACGTTATTATCAGCGCTCTTTAGTTTTGATCTCACGTACAGTATATCTATTTCTGTTCAAAAAAATATACACCACTCCAGTATTGTTAAGCGGGCTTCCGGTTGTTTTATCACGGTGACAATCGTATCAATTTATTATAATATTGACAAATTCTCTAAATTTTAAGATTTTTGACCAACGGGATGAGCATTTCTCGTGTTACTTTAAAAAAAAATCTGTTTCCTTCCACTGTAGCATCTACTCCATCATTTAATGGCGTAAAGATAAATTAATATTTAATAAACATAAGATTCTGGTATAAACTGTCGGCTGTTTCCTAAAAAAACGTATTAACTTGATGTATTGTTATTTCCAAATGGCGTTACATATCATAGTTAATACTCAAGAGTTTACATTTCTTTTCTTTTTTATTCGACTTAATTTTATAGCGACTATCACTATTACTATTACATTAATTTAATTAATCAATATTTTTCTTGTTACTATTGTTATTTTTATGATATATGTATTACAATAATTACTATTTCTGTTATTATCAATTATCATTATATGATACTTATTATAAAGGGATATTTCCATCTTGCAATATGTCTCTTATAATTCTATTATAGAATAGTCATTTGCTTGATATTATCTGTGATTTTTTTTTCATAAATTTTATAAATGTGTATTATGCAATTGAATGGGACTGAAATAAACTATTAAACTATTTAACTGCAATATGTCTAAAGTTTATAAAACAAAACCTGACAAATAGTTTTTGACGCAAATAAAACGACGATCAACTGAAAATATTTTTGTTTTTGGCATGGTTGACACCTACTTTATGTATATGTCAATCTGAAGTGTAAAATAAACAGAAGATGTGAGAGATTCGTTTAATTCAAGTCAAAAAGTCTTCCTGATTAAGTTGGTACTTAAGTGCATATGGTGATCTAATCTAGTGATGCCGCTTGTGTACTTTTCACTTGATTTTAAGTTGATACATTGCAAATATCAATTAAATATCCTCTTCAACTAAACAGCGTGAAAAAATTATATTTTCGCTTCTGCAACGTGTGAACAATTATCGATATAACACTTTTTAATGCGTTATTTAAATAATATCGTCATGGTTTCAAAAAATAAATTAGATTAACATTCACTTTATTTTCTTTGGTAGATGTAATAAAAAAATATTAAAACAAACCGTTTTGTTGCATATACCATGAACAAGTGCAGTAGAGAAAGAGTGGTGACAAGTATAGAGTCCTTGCCGCTTTGTGCATCTGTTAACACTTAAAAAGAAATGCTGTAAATGTTTAACAATATTAACAAAAAGTGTGCGTGTGCACTTGCAAATATTAATATTGTGAAACAAAATATATTATATAGAATCAAGTGCCCCTTTACTGGCCTAAAGTTATAGTTTACAAAATACTCTAGATCCACTCATATAACTGTTCTGGCAGAATATCATATCCAAAAGTTCTTAAGTTTATTTAAGTATTTATAGCATACTTTACTGCAGTTACTGTTTTTTAATGGTAAGTATAAAATAAAAAAATGTTTCAGTTTATTAGAAAGATTGTTGAGTAAGATAGCTATTGTTTTAGTTATTTTTGACATCGGTTCTTTAAAATAAATAATTATGCTACTTTAAACTCTATTTCTTTTAAAGTCAACATCATAAAGCTAACCGAGACACTATGCGGTAAGTTATAAACTTACAAATAGTTATAAATTGGGTAATTTCGCGTGACTAAAATTTAGCAATCTTATACGCGAATTTTAAATTCTCTTGTAGTAAATTTATGTGAAATGAATCTTTCGCGAAATTTTTTAAGTGGCGAAGTGGGGAAATTCGCGAATGTACAATTTACAGTATCCTTAAAAATGTATATTACTACAGCAGTGATAAAAATAATTGTTAAAAAAGTTGACACTAGTTACAAATTTAGAATCCATCTGCAGTGTAACGAATAGTTACATTAACACTGAAAAGTGAAATCAGTCAGTATTTCTTTCATTATGTTTAGTGACAGACATAAAATACAGTCTTAGACTAGTAGATCTGTGACAGAACCCGTTCAGTATACTACGTTGCTTTAGCGACTACAGAAAGCACATTTTTTAAAAAAGGAAATAGAAAAGAACAAGTTAGAGAGTGTTTTAGAAAAAAAATTGATGTATTAAGAGTAAAAATTTCGGCAAAATAAATCGATACATAAAAGAGATATGATCATTTTCCGGAAACTTTTCGAGCACCCCTCGAATATAAAAATACCATTAGTTTATTTTTTATAGGGACAGATTTTTTCTTAACACGACATTTCTGCCAAAATATTTTGAACGAATTAGACCCTTTTGTCTGTTAGGATTCAGTCATTCAGTATGATAAAGTCCAGACACACCTATCACGTTTGCAATGATCTTACATTTTCATAATTGACAACTGGGCGTTTCAAAATATTTTCACCAGATCCGTTTTCTCTTTGATACAGAGGAGTTCAGAGATTGATTAAAAACTATCTTTCGAATTTGATAGCTTTTGCACAGATTGATCAAACGATTTTACAATTTTATATATCCCCTGAATGAAACCAGAGACAGGACAGTTCGCCATTTTTTTATTATGCGAGGCATAGAATGATTGTAAGTTTTAATTGGGTGCAAGAGTTTCGACTTTTTGTATTTCGGCATCCATCAACTTTTTCAAGAGTACATAACACTGATTCTGGGAATAACAGCTTCCACGACATTTCTATCTAGATAATATTAAATAAAGGTAATAAATAATTTTAAACTTTTACACAAAATAAAATATATCACCACGTGACCGGAAGTGTGTTCGCTGCGGGACTGCTTTAACGGATACTGCAGCTTATGCAATAACACTTGACGAAAATGTGTCAATTGATGGCAGATAAGTGTGAAGTGGTAATCTGGGACGTGTTATTCGTGTAACCAGATTACCGATAAAGTGTTTAACTTACTTCTTACTGACTTAATCTCATTTTGATATTTGTTTGACGCCTACATTCTTTAAGATGCTGCGCTGACAGCCATTGAGTCAAAAAATATGAAAAAATCTTCAGCAGAACCAAAACACTAACTTGGTAAAATGACACTGAGATGTGTTTATGGTAAACTAGTACAAAAGTATATCTTACACTGCTTTCACATTCATTGCTTTAGTTGATACTAATTTATTTTAACTCGATTGTAAAGAAAGCTTGTAGCTTATCGAGTCACTCTGGAAAAAACAAGAACTGGGGTCATATGAAGAGGTACGGTCGTAACCCCAGTGGATCTCGAACCCGCAACGTCCGGGATTATAATACCATTTTTCAAATGAAAGCGTTTAAATAAATGTAAATTACATAATCTTACAAAATGGGCCATAATAGAACTAAGAAACTAAGAACTCGTAACATTAAAAAAACAACTTGAAACAACCTGCATACATGTAATTTCTTCAATAATTAATTTTAAACTGAAGTTCAAAAGTACAAATCAAATATTTTTATTTTCTTCTTCTTCTACACTAAATCACGTTTATAAAATCTAAACGATAAATAACTGTGACACTAAAGCAGTAAGTTTCCGCTCTGTAAGAAACACTGCTCCCGTTCCCACGAATGCTGAAAGCTCATGTTTCACCTGGCTACACAACAGAAACGAGGGAGCGTGTGTTTTATGAATGAAAACATGAAATATTTTGACTGAGTGACGGACGCAAAATGCATCAATCTCAAGTCGTTGCAAGAATATTGTTGTTTACAGTTCAGGGTTACTGTTGTTTTTTTCGCGATGTAATTACCTACAAGCAGTTTGGCGGAGACATTGGTAAAGCGTCACCATTATTTACAAATGAGTTTGTGTCTTGCTAATAAATAAATGCAACGTTTTGAATATTGCATCGGACGTTTTTTTTGCATCTTTGTCTGCTACTGGAGTATATTTACTCGAAAATATTATGCGGTACATCTTGGACATTTTCATGATAAGCAAATGATGTGTTTTCTGCTTCAATCTGATTGATAGACAACAGTTTTGATAAGGTACCATGAGTAAAGGTTAAATCCGGTCGAGACCAGGAAATATTTTAGTTTGATGAATAAATTTTCAGTAAGACAGTCACACAACTTATAATACAGTGGACGAACAGCGCAATGTGGTCGATATTCGTAAATCCATTCCGAGACAATCGTGTTTGCAAACTGAACTCTGTAGAGGTTAAGGTGTCTGCCGCTCATCGCGGACGATGCGGGTTCGAGCCCCACCATGGTCACGACCGTACCTCCTCATATGACACCAGTACTGGTTGGACTCGAGAGTGACTCGATAAGCTTTAAGCTTTCGTCACAATCGAGCTAAAAATAAATTAGTATAAAAACTAGTATAAACTGAGCTGTAATGCCTTAAATTTAGTTTAATCCAAGAATGTCATGACAAATGTATAAGCAAATAATTACCATGACCTTTTACTCTTCAAAATGGCAAACCTGTATCATACTCAAGTAAGAAGTTTTAAGCACAAATATTATGCTTTTCAAACATGCAAGCCATGATAATTCTATTATCGTGAGTCATTATTTATATTAGCGAATATAATGAAATTAAATGTTACAAGATACAAGATATATGGATTATAAAGTTTTTGACTAGGTTGGTAAATAAAAAGAAACTACGAAAGAAAAGTCAGTGTAGCCCCCCCCTCCCCCTCCCCCCCGTAAAAACACAACAAAAACAAACAAATAAAACCAAAGGAACTGCATGTACTATACTGTATAGCATCATATTACTTATATTTTAGTTGAAACTCTGGTAGCATTCATTCAGTGCTAAATGTCTTTTTTGTAATTCTTGCGGTCAATTTGCAGGATGAATCACTTTAAATGCGTGAATTATTGTCAGAATGCATCGCACACGATATTCAAGAAGTATTAAACAGATTCATTCTCCGCCAAAAGGGCTCTGTTTCGTAGACGAAAGGGCCATCTGCACTGAAATCTGATATTTTACACGCCATGCAACTTGTGTTGACTTCGCGTGGTCAGTTTTTCTTGATGCGGTTCTGACCGATACGCATGACGTGAAGGGGCATGCGGGAGGTACAGCATTGCATATAAACTAGAGGTATAATTGGTATTTAAAGTTATCTGCTCTCTGCCCCTCGTGGCGTGCACGTCGCGGAGCAGGCGTGGGGTCTCGACGGAAACTGGGTCAAACACAATAACAGGACTTTGTCCATTTGTACTTCGGTACAGCGACCTAGTAACTGTCGGGGCCTCAGCTAACGACGAGGGGGTGACTCTAACAAGAGCCGTTTGTTGTTTAAATGCACACCACAGAAGAAGACCTCCGAGATGAGATGTCCACCTCTGCACTTCAAGAACCCTGTGTGCCGGTGACGTCTGCCGGGTGACAGGGGACCACCACTCCAACAGCGGGATGATGACGGGCGGTTCTACCACGACACCAGAAGACCTCCTTACAGTGTTTGTGCTGGGGGAGGCAACCTTTCTTGCCACGTTCGGACAGAGTCACTCACATCTAGGTCGGAATTGGCCGCGTGAGTGACCTACTTTTGGGAGTCTAAATTTCTCTTTAGCCAGTGGAACTGGGGAGAAGGACGATTGAGCGACTGACAGCATGTGCTCTGGGAAGCCTGATGGCAGGGGCTGGTACCCCTATTCTCAATGATTAGGCTACAGAGTCGCATCATGTGTGGGGCAGCTTGGATACTTGAGATCGCATCATGCAGCAGGAAACCTGGAATGGGTGGTGTGCTTACTGACAAGATTGAGCTTGAAGCTTGTTGGTAGGCCCGCTCAGGAAAGGGAACTCTGGAGTGAGTGGTGACCTACTGACCTATTTTTGATGGTAGGCCCACTCACACTGGTGGAGCTAAGACACGCCTAGTTGTGTGTCTTGGCCGCCTGGGTGAACCTTGACCGGAATTCACCCCAGCTCTCGGCAGTGATCGTAACGGGTTCTCAGCATGTGGGAGACTGCATGCTTCGTCTCTTGAGATACTCGTTATGGTCACTGTTAGACAGCAAACTTCTGTCGTGAGAAGACTACCAGAGAACCTGCTGTGGGATGGGGCCTCTTGAAGATGAGCTTCAGCTCTGGGCTGATGGACACAGACGACTAGTTTTGGCTGTGACCACTGGTTCAGACTGAGTACTGACTGTCTCTCAGCAGTGCCGGATGAGGGTTCACCGACCCGATTTCGGCACTGTGCTGAAACATACGAAATGGCACCCGGTGCCTTAAGCACCCGTAGTGGGGCGTTCGTACGGTTAAGCAGAGGGATACCAGTAGGCCTTGTATGTGATGCGGCCGTGGCCGAGGCCTGAGTTAATCACTACCACCAGAGTGCTTGCTGTCGACTGTTCTCGGATATCTCACCAGGAAAACTAGCTGATACTGACTGGAAATTGCAGTCAGGTAAATTTCTCCTATTTTTGGCTCAAAATTCTATTTTTTAGGCATGACGGGAGACATGCCGGGGTCTCATCCCGATCTCAAGCTTACATAAATGCTCTTTGGGACGGACCTTGATAAAATTCTCTAAACAAACAAACAAACTATTTAAAGTTATATAACCTTTCAAAAGTGACCGTCATAATTTTAAGCAAGACATTAAGCACTGATTTGTAGTTGTTGAAAAGTGAACATTTCCCTGGTTATACCCCCGCCCCCCCCCCCACCAAAAAAAAATGTATAAGAGACTGTATCACAGTTTATATTCGTTGAAGATATAGAAATTTGGTAAAAATCTTTTTTGACAATCTTAGTCAAAATTTGAGAATCCACCTATTCTGTTTAATATATCTTAATTTTAATCTTTCAGTAACATAGCTAATTACATGTACATGATTTCAAAAGAATTTATGTGTTTTAAGCCCCGTTTTTGACTGTAATTCAATATTGGAATTTTGAAGGGTAATATAAAGTTATATTACCCTTCAAACTCGCCATGATGTATCCATGTATGTTAAGATGCGTAGAATACAATAAATGCTTTGAAAAACATGTCGGAAGTAACTTGTTTTCAGATTTTTTCTCTTACTATAGCCTGAATTTAAACCCCGAGCTACGACCTTTACATTTTCCTCGGTTTTTACCGTTGTTTTACAATAAGCTAAATGTACATTCACGACCCAGTGCTCGAAATTGGACTATAGCTGATATATAGAAATTGAAACTCAACCGTACAATATAGGCGGATGATTTGTTTTTACTAGATAGTCAAAACAGATTTGATATTCATCAGAAATAAAACTGTTCTAGAGTTTCATACAATTCAGTTATACCTAGGTTAATATTCATTTTTTATTCTAAGAGTAAAAATTGTTTTAAAATTATGATGGTCACTTTGAAGGTCAATATCACTTGAAATTATATAATCAAATAGATTAGTTTAGATAAATACGTCATATGAAATATGGAAAGCAAAACTGACCATATATTTCGTGACAATGTAGCAGCAGGTCGCCGAACCCTTAACCCCTTTTTGGTCACTTTGTCAAGTGCACCATATTGCTTAAATCAATTTTTATCATGGTTGCATAATGTTTACATTTAGTTTACGAGGCTTCCTTTCACCAAAAATAACTCGTGCAATATGGACAGCTATAAAAACTGGTGCACGGTATCTGCGCTAATGAAGAAATAATTCTGTCACTCATTGAAACCGTTCTGGTAAATGGGGTCTCCGAAATGTGAAGAATGGCATTGCTGATTGGAACTAATTGGGTTATCCCGCTTGTCAACGAATTGGTTCAATCTAAATTCCTTATCGTTCTTTTATGATACCGTTCATGAAATTTATCGCTAGAAATGTTTGACACTAAATAAGTTCATTTGAATTAATGTGCGTTTAAGTGTCCGTATCTAGACGAATTTAGCTGTTTTTACCATCAGCGGCATCGATATCAGTTTCAAACAACTTTAATTATTTAACAATATGAATTTTTGAACTTATTTTTGAAATTTGAAATTCTATGTTAGCTGACAGTATATAATTTAGTAGTTGTATAGATATAAAATAACTTAGTGATAACTTTCTTGTCAGGATCGATTCGGATAGCAAGATCTAACGTACATTTTTGTGCACCGAGTCTAAAAGATATGTAACGCTTTCAGGATTTTGCCTGAGACACCTGATTGGTAATGTGTCGTGCCGAAGGACACATCGTCGTTAACACTAGACCAAGAGGTTATTTTATAACAGTTGACATCCTTTGCGTAGGAGAACATTTAAATATAACATTTTTCTGGAAGACCGTAATATTTGTCGCAATCAAAAGTTTCTAGAGGGAGAGACACACACAAAATAAAAACCCGAATGTGCGTCAACTTTTTAATATCTACAAGGAAATTTACGCTGTGGCCTTTTCATTATTGGCCCTCCTCATTCCCTGTCGAAGCTTCAAGTACATGAAGACATATAGATGAAGCCTAAAGAGGCACGCATACATAAATGTTTTTACATCATTCAGTTACGACTTTAAAATGTGGTCATGTGAAATTACCTGGAGAAATTTTAACGTCCTTGAAAAACCGACAGCAGTCGGTGATACAGTAGAATAGGCTTATCAAGGAATATAGAGGTTACAAAATAAATATATAAGAAAATGCCGCAAAAGACGAAATCTTTTAACCAGAGAAAACAGTTATCAGAGGAAAAGTCATCGAAACTTTATACGTGCAAGACAATAATCGACGATAGTACTAGTAAGCAAGTAGAAATCATTGAACAAAAGTAGCCGGGGAAGGAAAACTATTCAATGTTTGTTAAATGGACTTGCTGCAGAAGTTTTCGTTACGGCCTGCTATGTGCATAAATGCATCATACAAGCCCTGCTGTACGTTTTGCAGACATCCGTACGCATGAACAGTTAATTCTAGTAATATTTGAGAAAGGTTTAGTCCAGAATGAGATAGCAAAGGCCGTTTCCCCACATAATCGGACATTTATTTAAATACCATAATTGTAAAATGAAACATACTCGTAACTGTTACATTGTAATTGTTTGTGCTCTCAAGTTTAGTAAATATTTAATAAGACGACACTACAAATGTTACTGATAAGAAGAACTAAGAGAGATAACAATGTGTCTGGATTTGCTAGTCTGTAAATGAGTTAGCTCCCGTGGTGTGTGATTCTACATTTACTTAACATTCACACAATTCTGCTGGGGACATTGTTTTTTTGTTCTATTTCAGTTCAGCAATATTATAACTAAATGTGTGGAAAAGTTAGATATCAAAAATAATATGAAAAGGTTAATATCAAATTAAGACAAAGACCTAGAAGAATATAAATTATAATGTAAAAGATATAGTGTAAGTCAATAAAACCAATATGGATGAATTAATGAGTGAATGAATAAATGAATGAACGAACGGACAGAAGGTAGGAAGTAAGAGGGAAGGAATGGAAAAAAAGGAACGAACGACTGAGCGACAAACAGACACATGAACGTATTCGTCTATTCAAAATATTGTAGCGTTTAAACGTTTAATACACGACTACAGAATAAAAATACAAGACCGAAACAGTTTACCGCATAGATAATGTGACATTAGTTTACGATGAATTTGAATGAAAAATGACATTAAGTATCTTGTTTTTCTAAATTGTTATCTTATCAGTAAGTTACTTTAATGAAATAGGAAGTTAAATCTATACCCGAAAAGATAAGTGTGTGGGCTGTTCGTCTTTGAACATGATTGTTCATATCAAACTACATTTTAAGCCTGGCGTCAAAAGATCCTTATAACATATTTAAACTTTACGGGATTTTATACGTTCTTTTTTGTTTTGTTACGGTTGTGCAGAAATCATGTTACCAGCTAGATGTGGAATATTTTTAATGTCACGTGAGTTTAGAGAATTGAAGTGCATCTTCTTTTTAACTTTAGAGTTATTTTATTCCGTTTTAAAAAAAAATGGCAAGTACCAACTTGCTGTAGGATTCACAGTCTAAGGATCTGTGCGCTCTCCAAGTGAAATTGAATATTATTACATTCAATAACTTGTGAATGTTGCAAAGAATGATTAAAGAAGTCTTTGAAAATGTACACTTAATGCTAAGAATGTACGAGAGTTCATGTCTGTAAAAGGATACATCACTTTATGTATTTGAAACATAAAAAATATACATATGTATGCAAAAAGCTATTTTACAAAATATACACTAACAACTGATATAAAAATTATATTTGGTTAGAGGTATATACATTGTCTTTTTATAGTGACAATTCTTGCGATGGTGCAATGTCTTCTGGCTGATGATGAAGCGAAGAGTAGAGTAAAACGAGGTGGCATGCATTGTAAGTAAATACCAATGAAATACAGTTTAAATAAGGATATAGTGCTGTTCAACTTGATTAAGTGACGTCAGAGATATAGAATACATGTTCCTGGTGGCGTGGATTAAACGAACTAGACCTAACAAATGTTAACATGTCTACATTAAGGTAGAGTGTTAGTAACGGTTTCGGCGCAACCGTATTAAGCCCGCTTTTGACCGGAATCTTGTAACCTTTCAGCCGCAAATGAAATGACACGTAGAATGCATAACATTTTTAGGATCGAAAAATTTAGTCTGTAAGGCAACTATTAATTGGATAATACCGCATGGAAAAGGTCAATAAAATATTCTTGCCTTTTCAGTCTTTTGTGAATGGCTTTATAATTTTAGTACGTAAATAGTTCATATCTATCAACATAATACGTTTGTTACCTCCAAACTTATGTTAATTATGAGTGTAGAGTGGTTAAACTTTCCCGGCCTGTGACTAAGGGTCAATATTTCATGTGAAAAACAATGATTAAGTTTGTTTTCCCGATGCACATGACACGGTACGGAGTTAACCACAATTGAGAAGAAAATGTGGAAGCGGTCGGTTAGCTCAGTCGGGAGAAGCTGTGTAAGCGAAGTGTCATGAGTTCGCGGCCTGGTCACGATGCACCCTGTGGAATTTGGCGCCTTCTAACTTGACATGATTTTTTATTCTGAAATCTAGCTACCCATCTCTTTCATATACTCAAAATCGCGCCGACCATCTTTTTTAAAGAGAGTTCACGTTTTGAATTTGTTCCATATCCGGAACTACGTCCCTAACATTTTAAATGATCAGAAATCCACTTTGAAAAAGGCTATACAATCCTGTGGATTCGAACCCGTATCCTTTATTTATCCCTCCGAAACGTACTGTTTCCAATATACTTTGCGGTCCATATGTGCACTTAATGTAGTTCGGTACAACCGATGAACTGGTGCAAATGCCATTATTTGACAGTGAAAGTATTCACATGTCAGTTGACAAGACCATAAATATCGAGGCATCTTGTAATTAAGATTTCGATCTAGCTTTAAGCTATTTAAGAATTCCACACTAGGATTGAATAATGTCTTTACTGACTCAGCTTGGAGTTCGGCCTCCAATATAGCGTGGGCGACCTTTAATACCTAGCTCCGAGTTTCCTTGTCATTAGCTGGATATACGCCTCATGTCTTGAACACCAACATGCTCAGTATTCTAATTTGGCCTGGTTTTGAATACTATGTAATTGTTTCCCAATGCCCCCCTATTCAAGCTGATTTGACAGATATTAAAATTTGTTGAGTTCTACTTTTACTGGTCCGAAATAGATAAATCAAATAGAAACACCTTTAGATGTTTGTTTTTGCAGTAAACACTGATTCCTTTTTTAAAATTATTTTTCAGACTGTCGGACGGTAAGAAATGTCTACTTTTTTATCATTTTTATACAATTTTCATCTAACAGTATTTAGACAATAATGGAGTTGTAAAGAACTTGCACAATACGTTTCATAATGGTCTGAAAAGGGTTTTTAAAAGCAAGTAAAAATATAAATAAAAGAAATTAAAATGATCTCTTACAATTGTTTCATTAGCGGACATGTTCTGCAACAACTGGGTTTGAACCTACACGTATGTTCCTGTTCTGTAACGTACTGTATCCAATAGGTTTTATCGGTCCATATTTGCGCTTAACGTTGTTACCTACGGGTTTTCACTAAAATCACAAGCCTAACGTGTTTATGCATTCATGTATAGCTTATTTTTCACAGTAAAACTATACACATGTATTGTACCACTGGACCGGAATATTTATCTCGTATATAGTGTAATCATGCGTTTTTGTTATACACTAATAGTCTAGAAACAGTCATCCCCTAGCCTTCTGGTAGATGCGCAACTAGTCTAAGAGAGACAATTCAAATTGCCCATAATAGTAGTGATAAACAAGGGAGACAATGCTTCCAAATATATTTTTAGCCTGGTAACAATCCGTGTCAACATGGGAAATGTAATACAAACGACGGAGGACATGCTAATTACTCGTGTGCTTGTTATGCTTGTTGGAAAGGCCAAAACTGCCAATATGTTGGTTAGTACAATAAAATACAATCATGCTTTGAAACAGAAAACCTTCTAACAAAGTTTTTAGTTAGACGTGTAAACTATAAAACTATAAATTTTAGATACATGTAAGCTTGGTCCTGATTTATATTAGGACCCAGGTGTAAGCATTTAAAGAAAGTTTCGCAGTAACATGGGAATGATTTTTGAGTTTTGCATGTAGGGTGAAGGAGATATTTTCATATCAGTATGCGGTTGTTTTATTGTCTTATACAAGCGTCATCATTCTTGATAAGAAACAGTTGTTTTAGTAATCAATGTAGTTAATATCGTTTTTATTGAAAACAATTTTTGTTTGCTACTTACATGACTGCCTCTTGATGTTCTGTCCAGAGCTCCGAACAAAGCAAAGGAAAAGTCGGTATATATTGGTAAAGTTTCTCTGGGACAGGAGTCCCACAATCAAAGATGAAACATAAAATGTAAATGGCATTGTCTGGTACTGACTTGTTCAAATCAGTCTAATCCAATTCGTATTAATCTAAATATTTTATCATGAAATGGAAAACTAATACCAGTTTAAGTCTTGATTCTGTAGGGAATAAATATGAGGTTAAAATGCATTTTTATGCGTAGTCATTATATCCAGGTACATGAATTAAAAGTCCCTATTATATGAGTATGTAATAGTTCTATTCCCATTTAATATATAGAAAATCTTTAAAGATCATTTTTTGACTATCCTAGTCAAAAACATAAAATTCATTTCACTGGTATACATGTCAGTAAGAGAAATAACACAGCATAATTAATTTCTTACATGTTTTCAAAGCATCTACTTTGTTTAAACTTGATTTTTTTGGCAATTATTTGACATGATCATTTTAAAGGTTGGTATACTTTAATTGTAGCTATGGTTTGAATAACTCAATATTATATATTTAGTCACCGTGTAAACATCATTAATGTTTTATGTAAGCATAAAGCACAGCCATTGAATCCTAACAGTTTTTAAACTCTGATATTCAGAATACGGGAAGTTGGTCATATTTCTTTCCAGACTGTTCGTGTTCTCAATATTGTAAAAACGGAGGAACGTGCTTGCCAACAAAAGGAGGGACAGCGCACACATGTAGTTGTGCAGAGGGCTGGATGGGAGACAACTGTGAAAGAATAAGTAACTTTTTGAACATATAAAATTATAACTTCGACATGTTAATTAGGCCATTCATCATGCGTATCAGAAAGTTCTTCACTATGAGATAGCAGCATTTAAAAAACATGACTTGCACACTACAATTAAGTTGTAGAGAATGTACTTAGGCAGAAGTCATATGGTACAAAATGGTGCGCATAATTTATTTCAACGGTATCTTTAGTCTTTGTCTTTGATGTTGCGATGTACTCGTTACAGTGTACTGTATACTCTAGACACCTGAGGTCTGCATGAATCAATTAGATTCGAATCTGATAGTGATGGACCATGCAAGGATGAATGTTATGAAGTGTATACACAATATTAGCAGATTAGTTTGAGAGGAGAATGTAGTTTGAACAAAATGTGCATGAAAGACTGACGGACATTCAAGATTATTATGAACATTATATATAACACTCTGCCCCCCCGGGAAAAAAAAAACATATAAAAAAAAAAAAAAAATTTTTTAAAAAAGGGGGGGGCGCTAAGAACAATGATTATTGCATATGAGGCATTTCCTATTTTGCCCATAGAAATTGCACTACTATGCCAGCCGACTCTCGTGTTTTCTTATGCGCGAAGCATTGTGACATCAATAACAAAACATGGATAATAGGATTTACGATAATCAAGTTTTACAAGAAAAAAAGTTTCCATCATGAGCCTCGCGCTGAATGATAATTAAGGCTTTTACAATTTGAATGGCGAAAGCTGGAATAACGGTAAAGAACATCAAATACCAAAGTCCGGACAGGCATAAATAGTAATGAATAAGACAAGAACCATTTTAAAGAATGTACGAGTTTTACAATATGAGCAACAAAGCATTAAGTATCAATACAAAAACATACAAACAATTAAAACAGATTTATAAATTAGCAAGGTGTGACATACCATAGAAGAGAAACTGTAAAAAAACCATACATTAATTTGTTATCATAAATTAAGAAATTTTGACGTGACGAAAACAAAGTAAGATTTCCAAAATGTTTTAACGAGCTTTTGAAAATTGTGAATATATTCAAAATTAATCTTTCGCGATATTTTTGAATTGCCGAAGTGATGAATTCATGGCGAATATCTTGTTTTTCAGATTGCACGAGTCCAGTTCATTGTGTAAACAGCGGGACATGTGTACCAACAACTGATGGGCAGGACAAAGTGTGCATGTGTTACTATGGCTGGAAGGGATCAAACTGTGAACAAACAGGTAATCTTTGTAGTACCTAGTTGTATGTTATATTGATTAGATCATCAGAAGCACCGTTATCCAGCTTGGTGGCATTTTCCCTTTTCGACGATTGCAGAGCGTGTTAAGCTTTCGGAGCTGTAGTCTGATAGTACTATATTTCGCAGGTCATTTGCAAACTTGTTGAACAATGGAACCGTCCAAATTCAAAGATAAACTCGTCTATTTTAAAAAGTTGGCAGTGTAATGTTTGAAGAAGCATATATTTTAAGGCAATTGTAAGATCAAAGAACTCCCCATTGCATAAAATATCATAATATTTTCCAAACTGAAAGAATGAAAAGTCCACTTTAGAAAGTTACAATGTAGTGGGGTCACAGTTAAAATAGCATGTATCCACTGGTTTGAAGGCAGTGAAAAATAAATGACAATCCCTTTGATCAAGGTTAAACTAGTATGTATACACAACTTTAAAGGCATTTGCAAAATCATTAAACTTCCCTTCGAACATTTAATGGTACTTTCCAAAAGGAAGAACGGAAGAGTCCATTTAATAGTTTCAGGGCAACTGGTACATACACTGGTAACTAGCATCAAACCTTAGAACATGAATGTTTGGAAGTGTTGAGGTCCAAAGGATTGACAACTTAAATCCTGGTCAGACGACATTTAATTTGTCGTCTGCTTCGGACAGTAGCTGTTTGAAGAAATATTAACTTTACTAGACACTAGGCCGATGGGTTAACTTAAATGGATATATTGTTTATGAATTCCACATAATTCAGACATCCCTCACCATTAGTCAGTTTCATTCAATATGTGCTTGTTCTTGTTCAATACATGGATTATTCAGTAAGTGGTGTCAATGATGAAGCTTATCAAATGCTGCACATGCAAAGTCTAGCTTTGTTTAAATCTTTATATACTAATATCGAATTAAAAGCGACAACAAATCTACACAATTGCAGTCTAAGTCCCTTCACGTAGAATAGTTCCATTCTGTACATCTATGAAGCTTGTTTTGTAAATTCACATAATATTTAAATAACTAAAAAATAAAATTTCGATATATCATTCAAAAGAATATTAAAACAGACTTTTTAATCTAACAGATGTTTGCACACCACATAAAAAGGCCGATATCGTGTTTGTCGTTGACGGATCGCTCAGCGGAGGAAACACCACCTTCGCTTCAGAGAAGGAATATGTAAAAAACTTCATGTCAAAATATCGAGTTGGACCACCGAACAGTCGCTACCAGTTTAGCCTGATCACTTACACTCTTCTCCCGACAGTCCAGTTTTATTTGAATACTTATAACAACGATACCAAGTTACAAAATGCCGTCGATATGGTGACGTACTGTGGAGGTCCAAGTTATACCGGAAAAGCTCTTCGTAAAGTTCGTCAAGACATATTTACACAAAAAAACGGTGCTAGAAATAATACTGTTGAAAGATACGTGGTCTTGCTGACGGACGGATTGTCCTCCGACCCAGTCGATACTATCAAGGAAGCAAATGCTTTAAAAGCCAATAGTGTGAAGATATACACAGTTGGTAGCGGACATTCCGTGCGGCACGAAGAACTGCTGAAGATATCCACATTTAAAGGCTACGTGTTTCCAATGGCGACAAACGACTCGTTACTAAATCTGTTGAAATATACGATGTTTGATTGCGATGGTAGGTGCATATCACTAATTTCGTTTGAGTTATAAAGGTTGTCCTGACTTAAAATGTTAAGAACCTATATGAAACTCTCCTTAATTTTATACATTGCACTGTAAAGGGTTGTGCAATATAAATGAAAAAATTTGATTGGCAGTTGTATATTAGTACCTTTAAGTCCCATTTTAATGAGAATGTGCAGAAAACACCAGGGTTGAAAGTTATATTTTTTTCTACAGTCAATGTTCTGGTATTTCATTACAGAGTGCAAAACTAACGTTTCTGATGTTGCAGTAATAATGGACGTTTCAGGACAAACAGGTGCCAAAGAATTTGACACCCAAATAGAAGCAGCCATTCATTTGTTACGAATCTCTGCCGTTGGACCCAATGCCACCCAGTTTAGTTATTCCACATTCGCCGATACAGTGTATAACATTTTCAGTTTTGACAAGTTTAACAACCACGTCGATCTCATTTCGGAAGTGAATTCAAAAACTCAAAAGGTGAATTCTTTAAACGCTAACATTTCGAAAGCCTTGAACGATTTATATGAAAAGGGATTTTCTGCTTCTGTTGGGTCAAGGGCAGAAGCCCGCCAGATAGTAGTTTTGATCACATCTGGTAAAGAGTTTGATATTGAAGAGGCTAAAGCAGCTGCAAAACGATTGAAGGACTCTGGTAGAATTATCGTGACGATTGGCGCCGGCCTAAGCGCTAACATGACCAACTTACTGGAACTCTCTTCGGATCCTGCCTTCACTTATATACTTGGTGATGACGTATATACCGACGTAAATGTGCTGGATTCTCTATGGACAACGCTTGTTTATGATTACTGTTCAGATGTGTGACGAAGTTACTTTCAACAATATCTGAATTATATAGTGTTATTTCAGTTGTAAAACAAGCTACATTTAATTATGCATTTAGCCTCTGAATTTTGTGCATCTTTCGGTTATTTCGTGCAGTATTCGCGCACAATTCTGTTCAAAAACGTAATGGAATTCGATCGGCCTATACATTACATTGTACGCTCGATTGTTCAATCATTCTCTTACATTTAGGAAATGTATTTAGCATCTTACATGATTATTTTCATGTTAAGTCATGTAATGTGAGGTTATTATACATTGTTGAGAGCAATACTGAATTATATTAGATGATGGTATAATGACCTGTTTATTTCTCATCACCACCGTCAATACAACTGTCATCATATTTACCCACTGGGAACTAAATGTAAAATATTGTTATGGGAGGACCGGAGACAAAAAACGAAAATCAACTTTTTCAAAACTAAATATTCTACAGTCATTTGGTTTAGTGATCTCCATGTTTAGTCTTTTTCGGATGACTTGTCATTTGTTTTTATAATACGTATCTTCTTATAATAAATCTAATTTGCAAAAGAAACAATAATATGACCTTAAGAATGTCAATCCTTTTCATATTTATACCGTTGACAGAAGAGGTATCCGCATAAAGTCATATTGGACGCACGTGAAGTCCCGATATGGGTCACATGAGTCTCGATATGGTTCATGTGACCTATATCTGGACTCCACGCGCGTCTAAATATGAATCTAAATAAGAACAAGTTCAGCGAGTCCAATAGTGGAATTAAAGTGGACTGTCACATGGTACAAAGCTATTTATTACAGTTCATATGGTGTGAAATAAAACAATCTATTGTCTTTTTCTCAAATCTGCTACGGAACAACACACTTCATACAAATAATGAGGAAGTATTTTCTTTATTCACTTGCACCTGTTGCATTTTGCTACATACCTTACGTCTTAAATTTTCTTGAATCAATAAATCTGTCTCGCATTCGATAGTCAATGCTGATTTAACATAATCAGAATACAGAGGTTATCTTTACCGCTATATAGCCGCAAAATTCTCCGATGTATATCAAACGTTTGTTGAATACGCTTATTCGTTTTTTGGGGGAAGCGCTTTACGACACAGTATTACATACACAAGGACAAAAATATATAAAATGTAAACTGTCGATTTGATTTAGCATGACAGTATTCGATCGTTTCCGTGTAAACCTTTGTTTACTTGGATGTCTTGTTTTCATCATGGATCCGGCTACATCATTTCAAGGTAGGTTAAGATCAATGCACTTTGTCTTGCTAAAAGATATATCATATCAGCTGAATGTAAATATTGAAATGTCTTGATTAAAGAATTTAGGTCACATTTGAAATAATAGTTAACATTACCTCGGGGTACAACTACCGGTGTATTCTACGAAACATTACTACTGACTGTATTTTATTCAACGATACATTACAAGGAGGCATTGATTATTTCGATTCTAACATGTCATTTTCTTTGAAAACTACCCAGAACTTTATTGAACGCGTAGCAGTACACCATTGTAACTTTTAAACGCGAAATGCGATTGGACGCGTTTGTTTACACACGTCACGTCCTTACGTCATTTACAGAACGGCGTCCTTGGAGAAATGTGCTATATTATATCGTAAAATAAAATACAACTTGTTCTCTATATGTTTATATAGGAAATTCAGCTACTCGTGTTAGAATAAATAATCCTGTATAAGCTGTGATTCATTCAAAACCAGATTTTTAATTAGTTTTTCATACCAGATAGCCAGTCTAAATATTTCTATCTCTGATTAAAACAGAAGCTGTAAAACTTTATTAAATCATACAAATACATGGCTATATGGATTGAAACCTTTAAAGTTAAATATTGCTTTTATTTCAGAATGTAAGCATGCCAACCAAGCTGATATAATCATTCTCCTCGATGGGTCTGGAAGTGTTGGAACCAATGACTTTAGCAAGGCTTTGGATTTTGTTAACGGACTTGTTGATGCATTTGTAATCGGACCCACAGCAACACAGTTTGCTCTTGTTGTCTTTACTGCATCAATCGAGTCACAATTCAAATTGAACAAATACACGACAGCCACTCAACTAAAACGTGCAATTGCAAGTACCCCGTCAGTATATACATATATTTTTTTATACCATATTTTGCATCGGAACTGTTGCGCCAAACCCAATAAACTAATATTTGAAACCATTATAAATACATATAGAGGGTTGACCGCAAAACTGCAGTAAGTTATATGAAATAAAGGACTTACAACAGTTTTGCGGTTACCTCTGGATCGATACCAATATAATAAAGTGCCGTGTCATCAAGAACACTAGATTTATATAGGGAATACTTCCCTGTGCTTAAATGGCTGTATTTTTCTGATTAAGTATTTTGATATAAGTATGTACATAAAGAAATAAGCGCTCGTTACACATGATTTAGTACTTACAAAATAGATAATGAGATATTGGTTATTGGTGCAGGTACAATAAGATAACGACTTAACCGTTATTACTCTAAAGCTCTTTTTAAAACAAAAACACAAGATAAAATTTAATTTAATGTTGTAATCACCGCTCCTATAGTTTTTTTAAGCTACTGAACGTTAAATATGTTTTATGTTTTATCATTAAGAAACATGAATTTCTTGAAACATACTTGTTTTAGATAAATCAAGAAACAATCATTTCGTTTTCAGGTATCCTGCGCGCCAAGGTCAGGATATAGCCGGAGCCATTCGTTATGCAATGAATATGTTTCAGAATTCATCCACTGGCAGCAGACATACCGCTACAGGGATAACAATACTTATGACAGACGGTAATAAACAAAAATGTTCAATTTTCACGATTAGTGGTATGTTTTCATCTTTATGCGCCATCTTTTTATTAACAGATACAGATATAAACAGGTCTACTACGCATTTTGGATGTTCTTTTCATACTGAAATAATAGATTTCAAATAAAAGTGTGTAGAAATGAAGAAGGTACAATGTATTTATGCCATGCCCTAAAACAGTTTAATTTTCTCTATTTTATTAAAAAGTAGTTTCTTTAGAACTGCAAAACTTACGTGTATATTTTCATTCCAGGGAGAAGTATTGATGCTCAACAAAGTATCGAAGCAGCACACACGCTGAAGAATCTAAGCGTTACAATTTATACTGTGGGAGTAGGTTCCGGTGTCAATGTGAAAGAGTTAAAGACGATAGCTTCAAATACATCTTATTACTTCAACGTCGGAGATTTCAACGCCCTTGAGAGTTTATCAGGGTCAATTACATCGTCAACTTGTTCAGGTATTTGTTTGTTTCACCTGAAGTTGTTTGATCCCGGCACTTTAACTTATAAAATGTCATAATAGTTTCAGTTTTTGTGTATGTAAATAACTATATTCAGCTTGTGTATACTTAAAACATTATCTATGGCTTAGAGTGATTTATCGAATTTAAAGCATTCCCTTGGGTGGATGCTGGATAAGTTTAATAATTCACTTCCAAGTTTTTATCTATTTTAACGTATTTCAAAAGAAAATGAGAAAAATGCATGATAATTATTACTTTGAAATCTACTTATCAAAAGGCTTCCCTACTTATAAAGGGAGGCAACTGCGAAAGAATGTGTTTTAGATCTGTCGTTGAGTATTCCGTGTAACATGCATATTGATATAGTAGAAATGATAACAAATGTAATGTACATATTAGAACGTGAGCAGTTTGTTAAAAATGTTAACGTGTTTTAACTATCTGGTACCTCTTTCGTGCAGACTCAAATATATTTCTCATGGATACTTTGAATAAATACCCTCGAAACATATAACTTTCAGACTTGGATGGATGCATCTGCTATAATGGAGGATCTTGCACTCCTGGAAATCTTGGAAACAAGTGTATATGTCCGCAAATGTTTAAAGGTTTCTATTGTGAGATACGTAGGTATTTGAACAGGATGCACGGTGGTCACAATCTTATATATTTCTGACTATTTAACTTGTCTCTTTCATTCTGCATGCAAGGTGCTCTTTTTATAATGTACATGTTTGATTAAAATTTTACTGAGATCAACGTGCAAGATCATAACATCTAGTTCCATAACTCTTGCATGAAGTCTGGCAAAACTTATTCCCATTCTTGAAATAAGAAAATTCTGGTTTTAGTTTGAGTGCGAAGATCTCAGAACTTCTACTTAAATATGAATAAGATTTCATCCAATCGTTTGAGATTGATTAAGATGCCTCTGAAGGGGACGTCCGATACTGATCAGTTGTGTTTTAACAATACTATGCCCTATGTTTTATAAAGTTTCTCTATATATATTGTATGGTCGTCACCAACCATAACCATAATAATGGAAATAAATAGTTAATAAGAACACACATCTTTCATTTGTGTATAATGTGAGCACATGTTATTCTTTTGAACAGATGTTTGTACACCACAAACAGACGGAGATATCGTGTTTGTCATGGATGGTTCACTAAGCGAAGGAAATAAAACTTTCAGTAAGCAAAAGGAATACGTAAAGGATTTTATTTCAAAATATCGAGTTGGACCATCGAACATTCGCTACCAGTTTAGCCTTATCACTTACTCTCTTAATCCAACAGTCCAGTTTTATTTGAATACCCATGACAACGATACAGAGTTACAAAATGCCGTCGATATGGTGACGTACTGTGGAGGTCCAAGTTTTACCGGAAAAGCTCTCCGTAAAGTTCGTCAAGACATATTTACACAAAGAAACGATGCAAGAAATATCACAGTTGAAAGACACGTGGTCTTGCTGACGGACGGATTGTCATCTGACCCAGTCGATACTATCAGGGAAGCCAATGCTTTGAAAGCTAGTGGTGTGAAGATATACACAATTGGTTGCGGACATTCTGTGCGGCACGAGGAACTGCTGACAATTTCTTCATTTAAAAGCTACGTTTTTCCTATGGCGACAAATGATTCGCTACATAATATTCTTAAATACACCGTTTTAGGTTGTGATGGTATGTTACATATCCTTTAATTAGTTTGGATGATATTACAGACCGGAACGAAACACAAAAACGGAAATTGTCCGAAAGGCTTAAATATATAATAATAAATATATGCTTTCATTGTTCGATAAGTTTATTCTCTACATTTTAAGAGATGTTCAAAATTGATCGAAGTTTCAGTATTTTAATATTTATATTTTAAAGTAATCCTTTTCATATTTGTTGTTGAAATTTCATTACAGATTGCACTACCAACCTTTCTGATGTTGCAGTAATAATGGATGTATCAGCAAATATTGAAGCAAAACAGTTTGACACCCAAATAAAAGCAGCCATTCATTTATTACAAATCTCTGCCATTGGACCAAATGCCACCCAGTTTAGTTACTTCACATTCGCCGACACAGTAAATAACATTTTCAGTTTTGGCAAGTCTAACAACCACGTGGATCTCATTTCGGAAGTGAATTCAAAAACTCAAAAGGTGAATTCTTTAAATGCCAACATTACGAACGCATTGGACGATTTATATGAACACGGTTTTTCTGCTTCTGTTGGGTCAAGGACAGAAGCTCGCCAGATAGTAGTTTTGATCACATCTGGTAAAGAGTTTGATATTGAAGAGGCTAAAGCAGCAGCAAATCGACTGAAGGACTCTGGTAGAATTATCGTGACGATTGGTACCGGCCTAAGCGTTAACATGACCAACTTACTGGAACTCTCTTCGGATCCTGCCTTCACTTACATACTTGGTGATGACGTATATACCGACGTAAATGTCCTGGATTCTCTATGGACAACGCTTGTTTATGATTACTGTTCAGATGTTTGACGAAGTTACCGTTTCAACAATATGTACATTATACATTGTTATTTCAGTTGTAAAACGTCACAATCTACATTTAATCATGCATTTAGCCTCTGAAATTTATGCATCTCCGTTAAACTTTCGGTTATTTCATGCCGTATTCGTGCACAATTCTGTTCAGTAACGTAATGGAATTCGACCGGCCTATACATTACATTGTATGTTCAATTGTTCAATAATTCTCTAACATTTATGAAATGTATACAACACGTATGACCGTTGGTGATGAACATACTGTCGAGTTTTTTGTGGATTTCGTAAAATTTCCCAATAAGTACCTAAAATTAATAACAGATTAAGTATAGTTCCTTTAGAATAAAAGCGTCAGTGGCCAAAACAGGGGAGTACAATATTAGTTCGATAAAAAAGGCAAAAACAAAGATAAATTATTACAGAATTAAACCTTTAACTTTCTTTAAACACTCATATTTACTACGTTTACACAAAAACGAGGAAGTAGTCGTAAGATACCAGTCTACTATTAAAAAGCTTACAATTTTGATAGAAAAACAATTGTTACCGAATTGAACCTTAACTTTCTTTGTTACGTTAACACAAAAACAAGGAAGTTGTCGTGAGATCTACTGCGTATTTTTAATCCGATAAACTCTATGTACGAGAATAGTAAATTAACTCTTTGCGATTGAAAGCTTCTATTCAAGCAATAAATAAATGTATTGTTAAACATGAATACATACAAAACGCAGTGGGGATTTCCCTAGGATTTAAAAGGACAGGTTTAAACTCTCTGCTGTAGTATTACAAAATGATCTTACTGGTGTTGTTCGCATGTAAGTAACTTTTTATTATACTATATAATATATATATATATATAACTTATATGATGTATATATATAATTAACATGTATATATATATTCTGTATTTATATTATTTATTTATTTAAAGTTTATTAAACGAATTTTGTAAAAGGTACATTAAAGTTATATTACACTTTAAAATGACCATATCAAATAGTGGTCATGAATGAAACTTAAAACCCGGTAGATGCTTTTGAAAAACCTTGTGAGTTATTTCTCTTATTGATAAAGAAATGCAATGCAAACGAATCATGCTCAAGCATCACCGCCTACTTTTGTTTTCTATATATTACATAGCACATATTACTATTTAGCATTTAACAGTACAATCAAAGAAACAGTTTAGTTCAATATTTTGATAGTTTAAGTACAGTCAATCAATAAATTGGACTTTTGACAAAGTATTCCTCTATAAATCTTGTTTAAAGCATGTGAAACATTTTAACATTTTTATTGCAGTCTTTATGCAAACTTTCACGGTGCGTTTAGTAAATGGAGGAGGACTGCACTGTAAGTTTATTTGAAGTATTTGATAACTGCGTTTTGTTTGTCTTTTTCATGTTTATACTAAACAAATATACACAGAAGTACTGTAGAGCTGTTTTGGCTTCCTTGTTACAAAACCTACAAAACACTTAAAACAGATGGTTTAAATTTTATAGTTTCTTTTAGGCAAAATAAAGGTGGTTTTATGGGGTGGGGGTACTCTTTTTTGTCGGGGCGGGGGCGTTAGGCCCAGGACGGGTAACAGATGATTTTATTTCTTATAGTCTCAGCATCCATCCATCCATCCATCCATCCCACCCACCCACCCACCCTCCCACCCACCCACCCACCATCCATCCATCCATCCATCCATCCATCCATCCATCCATCCATCCATCCATCCATACATACATACATACATACATACATACATACATACATACATACATACATACATACATACATACACAAACCGTACTAAACATAAATAGATAAATAGATAGCATCATTGTATCAACTACGCCGGCCCCTTGTCTCACCCTTGGTAGCACAACTTTGCTGGATTCTAATGGTTTATATTTAAGTGTGGGTTCATTATAGGAAGGCTGAACGATATATAATTTGTATATTGGTGATGATCTTTCGGTTTGAGCTGTATAATACTCTATTGTAAATATCTGAAATAGAACATATAAAATACATGTAATCAGAATTCTACGGTGCCCGTGAAGTGACATGTGATACATTTTTTTATTTTGTATTTACGAAATACATTTCGTAAAAAACGATTTAACATTTCGTAATAACGAAAAAGATTTAGTAAAAACGAAATAACATTTCGTAAAAACGTAATTATAATGTTTCGTAATAACAAAATGTTATTTCGTTTTTACAAAATCTTACTGCGTATTTACGAAATAAAAAAATGTATCACATGTCACTTCACGGGCACCGTAGAAATCAACAGTTATACATGCAAATACATTTTAATGACATTTCATTTTCAAAACGTGCCTTCTGTCAAAGAGGTAAACAATAACAATGAAAAATAACACATCTGCGATGGCGCGTAGCAAACCGTTTAAAATCCCGATACATTGTTCATCAAAGTATATCAATAGGATCATTTCACAATAAATTCAAATTTAACAATGCAAGAGAGAAATGTTTGAGTAACACACAATTTTAAATTTATAAATACCTTAATAAATGTTAAATGTATTCCGATATATTTGGAAAATTGAAAGGTGTCTTAAAAAAGACGTTTACTTTATCAAAAGTTGACTTGAGCTATTTTCTAACGTGATTGGTGAATAACAACAATCAAGTGATATATTCGTTAGTGGTAGTAAATGTGTCAATAGTAGGTAAAAGTATGGAACACCGACTAGGACTTGAAAAGGGGAATGGATTAAACAACCAAACCATTCCCTACAGTATAATATTATATTATCACATTTAATTTACCCTCCGACAATAAGTCATACCGCGATGGTATTGCACTGGCTGTGCCATATTTTAACACATTAGTGTTCTTTTTGTTGTAGAAAATGGAAATGAAATTTATTTATGTTATTTGATATTTCAGTAATCCATGCTTATTAATTATTCTGAACAAACATATATGAAATTTTAGTATTAATAAGGGTGGTATTTCTTTTATGTTCCAGTGTAAAATTGGCTGATATATTCTTAAGTATTACTGCCGCCTGCTTCAATAGCTTTGTATATTAACTGTTAAATAATTTGCTATTTCAAAGAGAAATAAATAAAATATACTTAGATAAAGTTAAATAATACAATACAATAATAAATATAAAGCTATACATTTACATTGTTTTCATACAAGTTTAAACTTGGTTGGATCTATTTCAGATTGCGAATATCAACACACCAATCCGTGTCAATATGGATCATGTAGTGCCTACAACAGTGGTAACAGTTACACTTGTACTTGCTATAATGGCTATATTGGTACAAATTGTAATCAAATAGGTAAGTTTAATGTCTCTAGTTATCAAATACTCATCTGTCATTCTAGTCCACTTTAAAAACTAAAACTTTTAAAAGGTAGTAATTGGAAAATGGGTCCAGATGAGCATTAGTTATTATTGGAAATATCATTCATAAAAATGCATGAAAATGATTCTATGAAGTCTTCATCATAAAGCATATCACCACAGCAACCAGGTATTTTCTTTCACATTTGAAAGAGTAAAAATAAAGCTGACAGTCAATCAAAATGAGGATTTATTGAAAAGTTGAGAAGTGACAACAAAATTGAAACACACCAAAAAAACCTTCATGTGAATGTGTAACATTGCAATTTACAACGTCAAATATACTGACGTTAAATTGTTGTTTTGCCGTTATGAACGTCATTATGAAGAATGGCAATGGGTGTCATCATAAAACAATCATAAATTTAAAAGTAGTCAACATACTTGACACTTTAAGAAGACATTTAAAACAAAAGGTGTGGTTTTTTCTCATCTGGACCCATTTTCCAATCACAGTCACACTTATTTGTAATAAGGTCAATCATAAGATGTGATTACAAAAAGCAATCAATCTTTAAGCACAAACTGTTACTTTACAAAAACCTTCTTTTGCTTCAGACTGTTCCAGTCATCTTTATTGCAAGAACGGAGGGGCGTGTTTCACCACAAATGGAGGCACAGTTAAGATATGTGAATGCGGGTACGGCTGGACGGGAGATAACTGTGAAGAAATTGGTACTAGTAAATTACTGACGACCTTAACTTTTAATTTGGATCACATTTCTATGATAATGAACCTTTTATTATATACCTTAGGGTATTCCCCCACACTGTTTAAATGACGCAATTAAGCATACAATAGAATGACAAATATAATTAGGACTTCAAGTATGAGGTCAAAAACTATTTATTTGTGCTCTACGTTATACAATTAAATGCTTCTTTTTACCGTTTACTCCAGATGTGTGTACTCCCTATACAAACGCCGATATAGTATTTGTCGTCGACATCTCGGAAAGTGAAGGCAGCTCAATATTATCGAGACAGAGAGATTATATAAAAGACTTTGTCTCAAAATTTCCCGTTGGACCGTTAAACTATCGCTACCAGTTTAGCGTCGTCACAGTTGCATCAGAACCGATTGTACATTTTTATCTCGACCAGTATCAAGATAACGATACTCTTCTAGCCGCAATTGATAGCATTCCTTTGAATAGCAAGGGCCCAAGCTATACTGGTAAAGCATTGAAGGCAGTGAATGGTGACGTATTTAACGTTTCTAACGGCGCCCGAAGTTCAGTTGAACGTTATGTGATTGTTTTGACGGATGGTCTTTCCTCAAACCCAACTGACACAATACTCCAAGCTGCAGAGCTGAAATCTAATGGCGTTAAGATCTACGCAGTAGGAGTCGGACAGTCCGTGAATCACCAGGAATTACTTGACATAGCCACGTACCAAAAACACGTGTTTTCAATGTACACGCCAGACGCATTACAGAATCTTCTTAAGTATACTATGTATGGATGTACAAGTATGTATCATACATTAACTGACAAACTAGTTTTATCTTATCTCTTGTCGATTTATGTTTTTACAGCTTTTTCCCAAGCTCGATTTTAAAATACGTATATGCCATATTGACCAGGTATCACGCCGTAAGTAAAGCACTGTAGTCTCACATTTACATTCCGCCGTTTGAAGAAGTTTGAACTAGCGATCTTATCCAGCGAACAAATGTTAATAAAGCAATCTAACCGCAAGTTCTTGATAATTGTTTATAGGTCTAAATAACAGCTGAAATCGGTGACTTTTTTCTGAGTCATTTAATACAAGTTTTGACATTTTTTTAGTTTTATACTGGCGAACAGTTTATCAAGTATCGTTCTTAGGAATGACCAATACTGGACTCCAACTGCTAATTTAATCAAGCGAAGTGTCAAGTTGTTTGATGGTCTAACACTCATGACCCCCGATCAGTGAAAAGTTTAAAAGTTTCTTCAAGTCAACAAATCTAACCACTCGTCCACGGAGTGTAGATTATATGTAATTGCAGTCACTTCCAATCTATTAACAGTGGGAATATGTACAAGAGTCTATGCATATTACCTCAACATTTAAATAGTAAACTTTCACGGTGCATTATGTAATGTTTCCCAGTTTTCATTAAACAGATTATTATTTTGTAAATGTGATATTTACCACTGTATATATACGGATTTTAACGGTTACACATACTTTACTTACGGCGACTTTAATACTACATGTATTTGTGACCATTTAAAACCGTATATACTGTCGCAGATATCAACAACACTATACGGTTTACCCTATTCGAATGCATTAGCTCAAATGGATTACAACAGATCGCTCTATTTCGGAACCGTACATACATGTACGTCATTTAACCATTAAACATTTAAATGCCGTAACGAATCGGAATCGATCTTACAACCTTAATGCTTTAGACAGAAATTCACGAACATTGTATCTTTTAATAACATGATACGTCATTTCATTTCACTTTTATTTGCAGGGTCACGTTTTTCTTAATTCAGCATTAAATGTTTTTTTCTGTATTACAGAATGCACAGACAAGATGTCGGATGTCGCCATAGTAATGGATGTTTCTTCATACATTGAGGCTGAGGATTTTAACATGCAAATAAACGCGGCTTCTCATTTAATCAAACAGGCAAACACAGGTCCCAATGATGTGCAGTTTAGTTTGACGACGTTTACTGAACATTACACACCTGTTTACAACTTTGATACATTTGACAATAAACCAGATTTGGTAGCGAAAATAAACGCTGAAACAAAGATGAAAGTAAAAAGCTTTACAAATATGTCACGCGTTTTAACATATTTGTCGTCTGACGGATTTTCAGATGCTAGAGGCACAAGGCCAGGTTCCAGAAGGGTTGTTGCTATTTTATCACCGGGAAATGTAGATGACCTAGATTTAGTGAGGAATCAGTCGCAGCACCTGAAAGATGAAGGCCATCTTGTGGTAGCTGTCGGTGTTGGACCTGCTGCCAATATGACAAACTTACTGCAGATCTCTTCAGACCCATCATTTACTTTTATTCTTGGCGACCATGTTAATCTATACACTGCTGTCTTAAATTCCCTTCAGAGCATGCTTGAGTACGTTTGCTCGCATGTTTAGATACAACTATTGCTCGCATGTTTGAGTTCAGCTATTGCTCGCATGTTTGAGAACAGCTATTGTTCGCATGTTTGAGTGCAGCTATTGCTCACATGTTTGAGTACTGCTTTTGCTCACATGTTTGAGTACTGCTGTTGTTCACATGTTTGAGTACAGCTATTGCTTGCATGTTTGAGTACAGTTATTGCTCGCATGTTTGACTGCAGCTATTGCTCGCATGTTTGAGTACAGCTATTGCTCGCATTTTTGAGTGCCGCTAGTGCTCGCATTCATGAACGCTTCTACCTTATTCATATAATGTGGAAGTGAATGAGTTGTCATAAATACAATTTATTGACTGATCGGATGGACAGGCCATAACCGAAAAGAAACGAGTCAGTGTCAGCTTTGGTGACCTATAGCAAAATCCGATATCAATTTGAAATCTCTGGTGGGTATTATTTTGTCATATGCAGGTGATACAGTTAGTACGTTAAAATTAAGATTTGAATCTAGTTAAAGCTATCTTAGGGACGCATGAGAATAAATTGTAATGTTCGAGCAAGAGCAATATTTCTAACATGGTGTATATTACATTTTGATTTTGATTGATGAATGTTGAAATGTAAAGAAATCTGTGTGTTCCGATATAAAATTGTATACACATTGAAAAACGCAGTGTAAAGTCTTTCTTGGATTACATGGAAGTACACAAGGGTACCAGGCAAAAGCATTACAATATTGCTGATTTACAAAAATAATTTCTAACACTAACCTATACTAAATAATTCGTCCCTATTCTGTCGCAAAATGTGTTTAAATGCGATTCTTGAAAACATATCTTTTCTCAAAACATTTATACGTTTTTTGTTTTATACGACCGTCGCAAATTCAATTCACGTAATCAATTAGAATCGATATTACAGCGGAAACTTCAATCAGAATCAAATATTTTTTATCAAGTAATTAGTAGGAACTTTAATTTGTTAAGGAGTAAAACTGTTTTAAACCTTAGCAGAACTCGCTATGATTCTGTAAACTTTTACTCTCTTAAGTTTTTGTATCTGTAATTATGTATAGGTTAGTGTTCAATTTGATGCATTTACGAACATAAATTGGCCGCGCAACTTATGTGACTTATTGTAGTAAATGTACCAAAATTAACATAAACCTACCTAATGCGTTTTTTGTGTGTAAATTAGCATTTATCCCATATTATTTACTGACTCGGTATATAACTATTGATCTACCCAAGTTTAAGTGCAGCGAATACTGCGCTGCGATTGGACAAAAATAATCTCAAACGCTGATATCAATTAATGTTTTTACTTAAAAGAATTTTATACACTTTACAAGTCAGTACGTACAGCATGTATCGGGATATTTAAACGTACCAGTGTAAACATTTATCGTAAATAAATGGTTTCAGTTATATACAATCCAAATCTCTTAAGTTAGATGTGCATCAAATCTAGCATATCCCGTGTATTTACATCGTTGACCTGCCAAGGCAATTCAAATTTATATCAAACTTTAAAGTCCCAGGATCACATTGATTTTATAAAAGTAGAATTATTTTTACTGATATGACAATATTATAACCATGTTCTTTTCACTCTAAAACAATGTTGACATATGCCAAGTTTACATATTCAAGTTATTTCTTCATGAAAAAAAGTTGCCAGAAAGCCTTTCTAATTTTTCTTGCAATATCATTGAAAATATACTGCACTATATTTCTGACATGTACATTTCAAAAGCAAAGTAAGAAATGATTTTGGTACAATTAAAGATCATTTCCGCCGGTATGACATCTTTCTTGGTAACGAAAGAGCTACTTGTATTTGTGATCCTGGGACTTTAACTATAACTTCCACTGTTTTATGGAAATTAATGTTTCAACACAAATTTTTTTGTAGAAGTATTTTTTTTCGTATTAATGCATATGTATTTAATTATCTATACAACACGTGATTTAAAAAGGTAAAGGATAAGAGATATTTAACAATCAAGTTTTAACTAAACTATACAACATATCGTTAACAATCAATCGAACATTACAACATCAATGTACATGTATATAATAGCATGCAGCTTAAGGGTTGTTGTTGTTTTACTCAAGATTTAAACCGTTAATAAATATTTAAATTAGAATACGTTGCAATCGATCCTATAATTTTTCACTTCCTTAATGCAAAACACAATAAACATAGTTGTATACAAAAGGTAGTTTGATAAATCAGCTCTTAATGCCTTAGTGGTGGGAGTATTCGCTTACCCAATCCCATAAAATGTCTAACGAGGCAATGTATTTTGTTGTATAGATCGCACGCTGTGCAGTCACGTCATTGTTCTTTTTATTTTGATAATAACACTGTACAATGTATTAGAGTTACAAGGTCATTAAAAACAATATCATTAAAAAAATACATTAAATTATTTTAATAAGCGCAATCTGACTTGTACTAATTTATCTTTTTCATTCTCGATTATGCCTTCACATATTAGGCTCGTCGAACACTGATAAATTCTCATATTACAGGGAACACTGATAAATCCTCATATTACAGGGAACACTGATAAATCCTCATATTACAGGAAACACTGATAAATCCTCATATTACAGGAAACACTGTTAAATCCTCATATTACAGGGAACGTTGATAAATCCTCATATTCGAGGGAGCACTGATAAATCCTCATGGAACACTGATAAACCCTTATATTTCAGGGTACACTAATAACTCTTCATAATACAGGAAACACTGATAAATCCTCATATTATAGGGAACGCTGCAGAAAGCAATGATACATTGTAAGGACTCCGCATACTCCTGTATCTAGTCCATAGAAAGTCCCTTGATGTGTGATTCCAATTAGGAGAGCGCGACCTGTAATTGCCTTGCATAGAATCGCCACCAACATCTTCATCTCTAGTACGGCCAGTTCGTAAATTGCAAAAACCGCAATGGCTATCAAGAGATGACTTTGTGACATAACCGGCAGATACAGGATAGTTTGAAAGTGACGTATTAAATATATGCGTAGACAAAAGGTCAAATTCATTGCATAAAAAAAATTGAGCATGCGCACAATAGTGATTCACGTATTCACACAATAAAAGTTGACACTGTCAAATTACGACAGACCATTCATTATTTTTCCTAACCCAAAAAAAATTTAAAAAAAAAAAAAAAAAAAAAAAAAAAAAAAAAACATTTCACTAACCCCCCCCCCCCCCAATTCCAAAAACACCCCCCCCCCCCCCCAACCCCCAAAAAAAATTTTCCCAAAACCCCCCCCCCCCCCAAAAAAAAAAAACCCCCCCCCCCCCCCCCCCCTCCCCTTTTTTTTTTTTTTTTCCCTTTTTTCTTTTAATTTATAAAAAAATCCCCCTCCCCCCCCCCCCAAAAAAAATTTATCCTTTCCCCCCCCCCCCCCCCCCCCCTCCTCTCTCACCCCCCCCCCCCCCCAAAAAAAAAAAAAAAACCCCCCCCCCCCCCCCCCCCCCCCCCCTTTTTCTCCCCCCCCCTCCCCCCCCTCCCTCCTTTCCCCCCCCCCCCCCCCCCCCCCCCTTCCCTCCCCCCCCCCCCCCCCCCCCCCCCCCCCCCCCCCCCCCCCCCCCCCCTTCTTTTCTTTTTTCCCCCCCCCCCCCCCCCCCCCCCCCCCCCCCCCCCCCCCCCCCCCCCCCCCCCCTCCTCCCTTTCCCCCCCTCTCCCTCTCCCCCCCCCCCCCCCCCCCCCCCCCCCCCCCCCCCCTCCCCCTCCTCTTCTTTTTCCCCCCCTCCCCCCCCCCCCCCCCCCCCCCCCCCCACCCCCCTCTCCCCCCCCCCCCCCCCCCCCCCCCCCCCCCCCCCCCCCCCCCCCCCCCCCCCCCCCCCCCCCCCCCCCCCCCCCCCCCCCCCCCCCCCCTTCTCCCCCCCCCTCCCCCCCCCCCCCCCCCCCCCCCCCCCCCCTCCCTCCCCTCCCCCCCCCCCCCCCCCCCCCCCCCCCCCCCCCCCCCCCCCCCCCCCCCTCCCCTTTTCCCCCCCTCCTTTTTTCCCCCCCCCCCCCCCCCCCCCCCCCCCCCCTTCCTTTCCTCCCCCCCCCCCCCCCCCCCCCCCCCCCCCCCCCCCCCCCCAAACCAAAACCCCCCCCCCCCCCCCCCCCCCCCCCCTTCCCCCTCTTCCCCCCCCCCCCCCCCCCCCCCCCCCCCCCCCCCCCCCTCTTCCTCCCCCCCCCCCCTTTTTTTCCCCCCCCCCCCCCCCCCCCCCCCCCACCCCCCCCCCCCCAAACCCCCCCCCCCCCCCCCCCCCCCACCCCCCCCCCCCCCCCCCATAGTTTAGTTTGTACTAATACATTTTAGTTCGATTGTGAAGAAAGCTTCCAGCTTATCGAGTCACTTTCGAGTCCGCTTCCTGGAAAAACCAGTGCTGGAGGAACGGTTGTGACCCTAGTGGGGCTCGAACCCGTATTATATAATTTCATGTTTGTCTGAAAGCTCGGCAAACCGCTAATGTATGAGGATGCATAATATGAATCAATTGTAGTTTCAATTGATTTTAGTTTGCTGTATGAAAATGAATGCTACCGTACACTTAAGGACTATTTTCTAGCGACAGAACGATCCACCGTATTGCAGAATTTCATTAGCTATTTTAAGGACTAAATCTTCTCTATTTTGCATGCACGTTCTACCTGTTTATGCAATGGCTGTAAAGTTGTTCGCACGTATATATATGTGACGTCACTGTCACATTATCATATATTTACTGTACTGAATGTAAAAGCAATGCAGATATTTCTTACGTGACAATGTACTACAATACTAAAAATCTATGGCTCTGAGTTCTTTATCGAAATTTGAAGCATTTCCCGGAGGTGATGTGCCGGGCGGGCAGGCACGTTACCGACGGGAAATGCTTCGATTTCGATAAAGCACTCCAAACCATAGATTATTTCGATTCTTATAAGCCAAATTTATGAAAACTTTCGTAACTATTACGGACCTTTTTTCAGTGTAAAATGGCATAAATAGTGGCTGTTGGAATTCACTCCTCTTTTTCGGACCACCATTCAAGATATCATACATAGCTTTATTATACAAACTTGTTTTAGTTTAATTATCTAATACATAAAATATATAAAATACCTGACTATGATATGACGAAGACGTCAGATTCAGAACCTAACAAAGCAGACAATCGATTTAAATGCGTTCTGCTAAACTGAACTGAACAACGCTTTAACGTGGAGAAATGACGTCCGTGTGATGACGTAAACGTAAACTTCCATTCATTGTTTTGTCTCCAAGAATCAAAACACTGAATGATGGTTAATCCTGAATTTTCTTTGCATTTTTAAAGGAAAACAAGAAGAAGGTATTCTAAAGCTTAAGTCGCAATCAAAAATAATCTTAATGCTCTTATTTAAACTATTTCATACGACTGTTGTATCTATACAGATATTACTCCTATTTCTATATTTTATTTTCTGCTTAGGAGTAATTAGAAAAGTCGGAAGGAGCTATTTCCATGTCCGAAACTCCGCCTACTTGTCCGTGTGCTTTAATCATATAAAAGCATTCGTTTTGACTATATAAATATACTATAGGCATATTAGAATATTGGCTAATGCAACTGCAATTATTTTATCAGTTTTCAATAAGCAAATTACTCGCATATTAAGAAAGGCGACACAGGAAAAGTGTGCAAGTGCAAATATATAATGCACTTCTATGAAATAAAAAGAAAGAGACACTGCAATTACTTGTACATTCGTTGGTTTAAACTAGAACATTGTCCAGACAAATTTTCATTGGCTAATCCCAAGCGAAACCAAACAAATCAATAAGCCGCGGGAATTCCCCTTAAGACTCCAATGAATCTAAGGTATAATATGAAATAGTAAAATGATTTCCTGAGTATTTAAAACAATTTTTACAGAGCCGGTGTGACAGTACTTCATGAAATAAATAAAATGTTGGTGATTTTCCTGTATGCTGGTAAGTAAAATCATAATTTGTATGGTATTATCTATTCAGAATCTCAGTCTTGTTTTAAAAAATAGTCCAATGTATCTTTATATTTTAACAAGCTAATTATATCAGATTATTTATCAAAACAAATTATTTTTGTAATTGATACTGTTTAAAACATAACGAATCGTTAACTTTAAGAAATATTTTAAATAAATGTTTTTACATAATTATTTTGATATATTTGAAAAATCTAGAACAGTATGATCATTATATTAATTGTAATTCCAATATCGATACAATTGAAAGACGCTGATAGATTTACAAAAGAAAAATCAAAATGCAAAAAGAAAACACAAAAAAACACACACACAAAATAAACGACACAATAATATTTTTGGTTTAAAAACTGTTTAAAAGTATACATGGTTTAAATGTTGAAATATATACAGTACCATTTTAATCATTCATCGCGTCCATTGTGAGTCACTCCTAATAGATATTTGTAATAAGATATGGAGCATTTTCAAAAGGAGTTTCACGCCTTACAGCATTGTTCGATAAATTTTCAAAATAGATTAAGAACTTTTGTTTGCTAAAATTGCTTTGTTCGGACGTTTGAAATATCGATATAGAATAATTGAGATTGTAATCTTCTTGCTTGGCTACCGTGTATCATACGGCAGAAAAAGTGTCAAGCGCTATATCAGCCGACAATCGATAAGTATTGGGGATTAGAAGTTAACGGAAACAACTACGGTTCGGTAGTATCCGTAAATAACGGACAGGGTCATAAATCATTGATTATCGATTGTACTTGAATATTGCCTAAGGGAGATATTGAACTTGGCGTGTTACTTTTGAGCGTAAAGGGGATAATCTTCTGTTAAATTTTACCATTTCTACCAGAAGGTAAAGAACATTTAACATTATCATTCACATTACTCGCAATTATTATTATTAATAATAATAATAATAATAATAATAATAATAATAATAATAATAATAATAATGATAATAATAATAATAATAATGATGATGATGATGATGATGATGATGATGCACTTCATCATTACAGCCACATGTTCAGTCATTAATACATGTAAATCTATTTGTAAAATAACGGATGTTGAAAATAGAATTCATTGGAAGTAATTGTTGACAATAGTCACAGATTAATCCAAAAGCTACAACATTCGTGAATTTTGACATGATAATGGGAATGAATCTAGTGTGCACTTGATTTTTCTTATTCGGCTGATCCCTTTTACACGTGCGTAATGTTTGCTCGTGATTTTCAAGTACAGACGCACACGGCAAATATGTCGCAAAAGCATGGTGTGCTTTTAAAACGTAAATAGGCGTCCGCGTTGAATAGCACGTCGACTTTTTTATTTCCCAATTAGTTATTCCTGATCTGATAAAAACTGACATTTGATTTCTGTAGATTTTTTTAAGTTGAGAAATAGTAACGTTTCCTTTTCAGAATATCAATAGATTTTACATCTCTAGTAAACGCTTGATGTTGAATGTCATACAAAGAATGTGGTTTTTCAGTTTCAAACCATATGGTCAAATATATTTTTCCTTCAAAATTACAGCTGGATTGTAACACTGTCCACATTGTTTGAAATTATTATAATTAACATTTTAAAAGAAATAAGAATTTAATGTGGAAAAGAACTTTTCCATTTCTGCAGTTAAAATTTACAGATGGTGTCATTTAATACTCTGCACACCGATCCAATTTTTTCTTCGCTTTTTGTTAATGTAATGGTAAGTTTATTTCTTCGGGGTGAAATGAGAGACAAATGATTCAAGGTATAACCTGCTTTTATCTGTGTATTTTGAATCTGGAAGAAACTCTATGTTGACACCTATAAAATGACACCAATTTCAGCGGAGCGAATGCTTGCCTTTCACTCAAGACAAAGAAAAATGTAAAACAAAATAAAATACCCCGTGCAAGTGTTTCGAAATAAAAAATGCATGCATAGTGAATCTTTTATGTGTTGCAAATTAACATGAAAAGCTAAATAATATTATTGATAATTATACTGAAAATTTCATGGATCTTCGCTATAAAGACGATATCATGTTCGTCCGGTTTCAATGAAAGGTTTTGCCTTTTTATGAACAAAAAACTGAAGATTCTTACCCAGTTTGTATTTCAATGTAAAACAAAACCCAATATACAACGTTTTAAAGATCATGATAAATGTTACGTAATGTCCGGCCATAAAACTTATCGATGGCCTGAAGCAGTTAGATCAATCATTCGAAAGTGTTCGGCCAGCATTACGGAAGCAACCGAGCTCCGATCGTAAAAATAAAATTATATACCTGTCAAACAAAACCTTAAAAAAAGACAATTTTCTTTATTTTTATATAAAATATATCATTTAAATGTAGAATGATTGTTTTATTCAATCCCGTTTGTGATTCTAAAATAAGTGTTATAGTTTTTGAACAAATTGAAGATATACTGCAAATTGTTCACTTAAAATTGTCACATTTTGGGTGTTTTACTATAGTAAAACGACGGGTAGAGTGTTTAAGTTAAAAAAAGACCAAACAAATAGAGTCTTAGAAAAATAAAAAAATATTCATTAGAAAGGGGAAATGTTATATTTTATCATCCCGTTTGTGATTTTAAAATAACTTTATTAGTTACAATGTTATCGCGAGTTAATGACAGCGCTCCTATATAAACCTATAGTAAATTTGTGGCGTGTATTGGCCCTGGCTGTGACACTTTTTCTGCCACATGATTATATATAGCATGCTACAACGCAATTCGAACCTTATTATCTCTTTCAGTTTCTATACAAGTGGTATTAGTGGTAGTAAATGCCGGAGGACCCCACTGTAAGTATTTGCATTTTAGTCATTTTACCTTTTCAATGGCTTAGCTAACCATGTATCTACCTTTGACCAGGAACGTAGAATCATATATCGTATATTCTACGGTGAACTTCCTGCTTTGACACTTGATTTTAAAGCAGCTTTGTCACAGGTTGGAGCGTGTTTCTAAAAAAAGGTAGTAATATTTTGTTATTACGCACTACAATAAACAGTTACCCACATGAACTGAACAAATACTTATAAAATAAATAGTTATCATTTTATATAGTGAATGTAAATATTTGATTTGTGTTTTCAAGTGAGTTATAGAGTTTTCTCAGTGAAATAAAAGTGATAATCCACAGTGGATTACCATTTTATTTTCACTGTTTTTGCAATCTTTAACCCGGATTAACATTAAGAAGTATACCGAGCGTTATTAATGCTGGAAACCATGCGGCGATGACGTCGTTAAAATGACGTCATTTGTGCTATGTTTTCTGAAGCCGTTCCCGCGATTTTCGATATTTTGTAAAAACAAACCCAACAAGAGTAGAGTTTTAACCACTAAATAAACAGAAAAAATATTGGTATCGATGTAATATCACGTTAATTTCAATCGCGAACACCATAAGTAGTCATTTTCACTCGTGGCTGCGCCACTCGTGAAAGAAAATCACTCTTGGTGCCCACTCGGTGAAATTATAACGTGATATGACACTGAAACCAACAATTATCCTGTATCTTTTTTTATGCTAACTAATGAAATACTGTGTTTTAACCGTAAAATATAGAGTGATAATATAGATTTCATATCAGTCACAGTGTGGGTGAAAAGGTCTGCCGGGACTACTTTTTTAAGTAGTGCATACACATAATTTTGCTTTTGTTTTAATATTTATCATAAAATAAAAAGAAAATTTGTGTGTTTTAAATGGATATGGAATATATCTCGAATCAAAGTGATACAATTTTCACATTTTATCTCGCGCTATTACAAGTGTATCACTCCTCAATGTATTAACACGAACATGATGGTTGTGTTTGTGTGTTTTTTATTTGTTGTTCTTGTTTCTTATTTTCCTTGTGATGTAATTGTGTGTGTAATATCAGATTTATTTAAGTTGTGTCATTTGTAAATATCTCGATGTGTATTGATTCTATAATATTTATGTATTTTTCATGATTGGAGAATAATGAAGCAGATTCTATATATCTTAGTTTTAAACGTTTTGTAAATTAGGTATTTTTCCCATGGCAAATTAAAAATGTCACGAAAGACTGACGCGCGAATGGAGATTTCTTAAGTTTAACTTATTCATCTAGTATGTAAAGTTAATATTTTCCGAAACTTTTAAACGAAAGAGATGCATTTCACTATTTCCCAATTTGTATTGATCTAATCAGGACGTGTGACATTGACATGTTTATACATATTTTGACTGCAGGTTGACTAAAGCTTGAAGTTAAACGATTGAATGTGATTTTGAAACTGTAATAAAATAGCCCTTTTATTAATATGCTAATCGAAATGTTTGAACAACTATTAACATAGAAATTTATCCATTTGGTCCTAGTGTTTAAAACAGTTTCAATCCGCAGCAGACGACAAGTACAATCTCGTCTGATAACGATGCAAATTGTTGATGCCTTGTGGATCACATATGCAAAACACCTTTATAAAGAAATCGATTGGGATCCTATTGTAAAAATCTAGATTGCAAGATTATCGAAAAAAGTCAAATCTATTTAGTCAATGTGAGCGTTAATTACTATTCTAGTGTCAGATGACATGGTTTATTCTTAAGAATCCTTAAAACGTGCGCCTTTATTCCATCATGAGTTCGTATGTCCTAGCGCGTTTTGATTGGGTTGTTACATAATTTGTCTTTTGAATAGAGAAATCAATTAAACATTTTCATGTAAAGATTTGTATGGGCTTTATTATATTTCGTGTTATTTTTATTATATTGTATTATATTCATACAAATTTATTAAAGGTTAAGATTTCGTCTTACTTTCATACACGTTTAGATCTACTTGAATTTGTTTCAGATTGCGAACGTGCAAATACCAATCCATGTAAATATGGAACATGTAATCGGTTCAACAACGGCTACAGCTATACTTGTACATGTAGTAACGGCTACATGGGAACAAATTGTAACCAAATAGGTGAGTTGTAATGTGACGCAGTAGAACATATGATTGGTCAGAAAGTTGGTCACTTTTAAGATATAGCCAATCAAAAGACAGCGTCAGTTTAAATGAAAAGGCTGTAAATTCGTTCAATCAGGTGATAACATTAAGTGTAATATTCGTTTCGTGTAATCAAATATTAGCAAAAGTTTGAGCAATAGAATCTAGTCACTTTAATATATTTGACAGACTACATGTACCTTAGACAAATACATAGGTAAGGTTTAGTTTAGACGGAAGAGGGGGAGGACTCTGTGATGGGCAGTTTTTAAATCCCACTGGGACGAAACTGTTTTGATTTCTGTCCTCTGGCCTGTTTCGTCGGGCCCTTAAGGGTGTTTCTCTTGGTGCTCTGCCTTCTGCAAAGGCATTGAGTACATACGTTTTTTGGTTCTCAAGGTTTGCTTTTTATATATTTATACACGAGCATTTTTGTGTTTTACATACCATGCCTTTTGTTTCCATTGCGTGTGTTAGAGATTCACCTAGCAGGGATTACTTTTATTTACACTGTCCTGTGACTTTGGAACATGGTGGGGGTAAGAGTGAGGTTGGGTGCGCACCATAAACCGGTTTAAGCTCCCCAGTGGTGTTTTTGCCACTGACCGTTCCAAGGCGGTGCCCCACTGTGTTCCTTTAATTGTTCGTTTTGTCCTCGTGTGTTTGCTTTGTATGCTAGTGTGTGTTGGTAGTGTATATGTGTGTGTGTACATGATTGTGTGTGTGTGTGCGTGTGTGTGTGTGTGTGTGTGTGTGTTGGTGGTGGTGTGCACTTCTGGGTGCTGTGGGGTTCGTTTTGGGGAGGCTGCGTTTTTGGTACGTGGCATTCCCTGTTTGATATTATTTTTGTTTTTAGTGTCGATTCCAGAAAGGTCAACTTAATTTCAGGTCATATAGAAATAAACATGTTAAATCAATCAGCATGGTTTGTATAGATGATACGAAGGGATATTAGTTTCTGTTACCGTTATGTAGAGTTCCTTATCTTCGAATTCCTTCTATCAAATTAGTTATACTCGTCTGTTCATCATTTCATTCCACTATCGTGCTTGCACTTTTGTAGTCAGTTCATTGATGTACGATCTTTTGGACATAATCATAAAAATATGAAGAAAGGTTCATACCTCTACGTGGTCGAATGGTAAGACTTGGAACTAGTGTAACCTCTCATAGATTGAGGGTCATGGGTTCGAGCCCTGCTACCGACCATGTCTTTTTATGTAAAAAAGCTGGCGGTTTCTTACGGAGGATAGCAGTCTAGTACATCTACTGGTCCTAATTAGGAACGATGGTAAGGTAAACTGTCCGCCTGTTAAAAAATGATCGACAGACGATTCGAACGGGCGTAAAACTCGTACAACAAACAGCCGAAGAAAGCTCCGTCTGTAATGTACAAGTAACATGTATTGATCTTCGATGTTCTCAAATGATCATATGAACACAACCTTAACAGTTTTCAATAATTCTAAAAAATGGTAGTGCTGAATATATGCTAATTAAAGACGCACCAAGAGTACATTGCTCATTAAGATATATTGATGCATTTTTAGATTGTAACAGTGAACTGTATTGTAAGAACGGGGGAACTTGTTCAACCACGAATGGAGGAACGGGATACTCTTGTACCTGTGCTGAAGGATGGATGGGAAGCAATTGTGAACAAATTGGTAAGTTTACTACAGTTTAATATATACTATTTAAGTTCTCCTTTTCAACTATTATAAAATGTTAGTCAGAATAATTGCAATAACCCTTTTTAAATTTGTTTTACTCTGCTTGTCTTTTTGTAGACTGTGGCAGTTCACTGTATTGTAAGAACGGAGGAACTTGCTCCACTACGAATGGAGGAACTGATTACACATGTGACTGTGCTGATGGCTGGAAGGGAGATAACTGCGAACAAATTGGTGAGTATACTTCTTCTTACAACTATTTTTAAAACATAACAGTCAGAATCATTGAAAAAAAAACTGTTGTAATCAAATTAACTATGTTGGACTATTTGTAGACTGTAACAGTTCAACGTATTGTAAGAACGGAGGAACTTGTTCCACTACGAATGGAGGAACTGATTACTCTTGTAGCTGTGCTGACGGCTGGACGGGAAATGATTGTGAACAAATTGGTAAGTTTTTTTGTTTAATGTTTATGGTCCCGGCCGACCCTAGGATTGCTCCTCAAGTGCAACTGTTAAGACTCACTCTTGAAAGGCGAAGTTTTAAGGGACAGATGCAGATTCAAGAGAATCTGGGTACTTAAACCTAGCTTTTTACGAATAGACCCCTTGGTTATTCTACTGCCCTTTGTTTAGCATCGATACACGCCAAACTAGCCAAGGGTTTCAAACCAGTTCATCTTTAGATGGTTGGGGAACACAAAAAGCATTTCTGAACGTTCTATAGTACTACGACACCTTGCCGCAAACTTGGCAAGTTCACAACTCTTTTCATAACTCTTTCAAGTAGTATAAAAAGCTGAAATGTTACGGTCAGAATGAGTAAACTATCCTAGAGCGGAGGAAATTGTTCAACTTCAAACGGAGTGACTGGACACTGTTGTAGCTGTGCTGAATGCTGGAAAGGAAGCAATTGTGAATAGATTGGTAAATGTACAAATCTATTGTCACTGTTATCAGTATAAATCATTTATAATTGTTTAACACTGCTGGTTAATTTGTAGATTGTAACAGTTCACTGTATTGTAAGAACGGAGGAACATGTGCCACTACGAATGGAGGAACAGCATACACCTGTAACTGTGCTGATGGCTGGAAGGGAGACAACTGTGAACAAATTGGTGCGTATACTACTTCATACATGAACTTAAAAAATGAATTTTTACCGTCAGATTCAGTAGAATAGCTTTTAAAATGTATTCCTCTGTTTTTCGTTGTAGATTGTAGCAGTTCGCTGTATTGTAAGAACGGAGGGACGTGTTCCCCTACAAACGGAGGAACGGGGTACTCTTGCAACTGTGCTGACGGCTGGATGGGAGGCAATTGTGAACAGATTGGTAAATTTACAAATGTTTTTACTACGTTTTCAAGTTTTATTTGGTCGCTTCATTAAATTCTTGTTATTTATGAAATAATATCTGTTCCAGCGGTGTTTATCTTCTAATGAACAATAATTTGAAGTTCTTATGCACAGCAATAAACCGTGAAGGTCGGAGGCCTGAGTGGTTGATAACTGCGCATCAGAACGAAAAAGAGTCGTTAATTAGACGATAACAACGCCGAAAAGGATGTTATTATTCTGACATGACCTGATATTACAAAAGGTGAACAAATGTAAAGCGTTGTTTTTACGCTGATATTTATTTAACGCTATGCAGCACAATATGACGTCATTTGACGGCATATCGGTTCCAGAGTTGTTTATGGCATGATAAAACATAATTGTTCGACTTTTTGTATATAGAGACAAAATCGTGTGTCATGTTTGATTAAGAATTACATCACGTGTATGAAAAAGTAAAACATATGCACCTGTAATACATGTTATGTTAACTTCAATTATATTGTAATGCACTTTCAACTCTTATACCTTTTCTCGATCACTATGTGTACTATCTTATGAATGATTTAACGATATTCTAAACATTGCCGGTCCATTTGTAGACTGTAACAGTTCACTGTATTGTAAGAACGGAGGAACATGTGCCACTACGAATGGAGGAAAAGCATACACCTGTAACTGTGCTGATGGCTGGAAGGGAGACAACTGTGAACAAATTGGTGAGCATAATCCTTACATGAACTTAAAAAATGAAATTTTACCGTCAGATTCAGTAGAATAGCTTTTTAAAATGTATTCCTCTGTTTTTCCGTTGTAGATTGTAACAGTTCACTATATTGTAAGAACGGAGGGACTTGTTCCCCTACAAACGGAGGAACGGGGTACTCTTGCAACTGTGCTGACGGCTGGATGGGAGGCAATTGTGAACAGATTGGTAAATTTACAACTGTTTCTACTATGTTTTCAAGTCTTATTCGGTCGCTTCATTGAATTCTTGTTATTTATGAAATAATATCTGTTCCAGGGATGTTCATCTTCTAATAAGCAATAATTTGGAGTTCTTATGCACAGCAATAAACCGCGAAGGTCGGAGGCCTTAGTGGTTGATAAATGCGCATCAGAACGAATATGAGTCGTTTATTAGACGATAACAACACCGAAAACGATGTTATTTCGTTTCTTACATGACCATATATTACAAAAGGTCAATAAATACAATGCATTTTTTTCTACGTTGATATCTATTTAACGCTATGAGGCACAATATGACATCATTTGACGGCATAGCGGCCCAAGCGTTGTTTATTACATAATAAAACATGATTGTTCGACTTTTTGTATAAAGAGACAAAATTGTTAGTCATGTTTGAATAAGAATTACATCACTCGTATGAAAAAGTAAAACATATGCACGTGTAATACATGTCATGTTATTAGAATTATATTGTTACGCACTTTCAACTCTTATACATTCTCAATCACTATGAGCATTATCTTATGAATAATTTATCGATATTCTAAACATTGCCGGTCTATTTGTAGACTGTAACAGTTCACTGTATTGTAAGAACGGAGGAACATGTGCCACTACGAATGGAGGAAAAGCATACACCTGTAACTGTGCTGATGGCTGGACGGGAGACAACTGTGAACAAATTGGTGAGCATACTCCTTACATGAACTTAAAAAACGAAATTTTACCGTCAGATTCAGTAGAATAGCTTTTTAAAATGTATTACTCTGTTTTTCCGTTTGTAGATTGCAACAGTGCACTGTATTGTAAGAACGGAGGGACTTGTTCCCCTACAAATGGAGGAATGGGGTACTCTTGCAACTGTGCTGACGGCTGGATGGGAGGCAATTGTGAACAGATTGGTAAATTTACAACTGTTTCTACTACGTTTTCAAGTTGGCCTCAATAATTCAGTGGTTAGGGCGTTCGTCTCCGGAACGGGAGGTCCCGTGTTCGAATCCCAGCCGGAGCACCAGGTGTGTCCTTGGTCAATGACACTGATGCCACACGTGCCTCAGTCTACCCAGCTGAAAATTGGTAGCAGCGATAAAAAAAACCCGCCTTCTCTCTCTCGCGAGCGTGCTGACATCTGAAATGAGTGTTCGAGAGCGATTTATAACCTACGGAGCTTTCCTCGCAATCGAACTAAAATAAATTCGTATAAACTAAGTCTTATTTGGTCGCTTCATTAAATTCTTGTTATTTATGAAATAATATCCGTGCCAGCGGTGTTCATCTTCTAATAAACAATAATTTGGACCTCTCATGCACAGCAATTTACTGCGAAGGTCGGAGGCCTGAGTGTTTTATAACTGCGCATCAGAACGAATAAGAGTCGTTTATTAGACGATAACAACGCTGAAAAGGATGTTATTTCGATTCTTACATGACCAGATATTACAAAAGGTGAATAAATGCAATGCGTTATTTTCTACGCTGATATCTATTTAATGCTATGCAGCACAATATGACGTCATATTGACGGCATATCGGTCCCAGCGTTTTATTGTGGCATGATAAAGAAACTGATATAATTAAGAAATAAAATACTTCCGTCAGATTCAGTAGAATAGTTTTTTTCTAAATGTATTACTCTGTTTTCCGTTTGTAGATTGCAACAGTTCATTGTATTGTAAGAACGGGGGAACATGTTCCCCTGCAAATGGAGGAACGGGGTACTCTTGCGACTGTGCTGACGGCTGGAAGGGAGGCAATTGTGAACAGATTGGTAAATTTACAACTGCTTCTTTCACGTTTTCAAGTTTTATTTAGTCACTTCATTGAAGTCTTATTATTTATGAAATAATATCTGTTCCAGCGGAGTTCATCTTCAAATAAACAATGATTTGAAATTATGATTTGCAACAATTAACCGCGAAGGTCGGAGGCCTGAGTGGTTTATAACTGCGCATCAGAACGAAAAAGAGTTGTTTATTAGGCGAAGAGATAAAGAGTCATGCACAAGTACCAGGTCCGCACATTGGAGGTCAATGTCACAGACTGTGAGACATCTCTTTTTAGGCATTCGTCACTTACGAAGGACAGCTCTACCTATTAACATATACGTACCCGAGTAGATGAATAATTTAGCAAACACTTTTGAAAAAGTGAATGATCTTTTATAACTATATAATGTGATATTGACAGATATTGATCAGCGTTCTTGGTGCATGTATATAACGTTCTTTATTAGTTTTGAGCCCATATTGAAACATTTATTCTGAGGTTTATAGCTTTGCTGTTGGGCGATACCACTCAAAACTAATATCTGAGTACAAATATTATGAAAAAAAGACCTTTGGAAAAGTTTATAATCAGTATAAAACGTATTTGCTTGCTTCAGATTGTTCAAGCTATCTGTATTGTAAAAACGGAGGAACGTGTGCCACTGCAAACGGAGGAACTGCATACACTTGTAGCTGTGCCGAAGGCTGGATGGGAAGCAATTGTGAACAAATTGGTAAGATGTCTTAAATTTGTTTGACCTTTAAGTGTGTTGAACCTTCAGAATTATTTATTAATGATATTTGCAAAGAAATGTTATATCAAAATACATGTAAAGTGAAAAGGTTTATACGCTTTTTACGATGCCTTCCATCAGCCTATGCATTAGAAAGTATTGAGACGATTAAAGTGCATTTACAAAGCGTTTTGTATTTGCTGTTAGCCTAAAGGAAACCGTAATCCTGAAGTTTAGTTGTGTTAATTTGAGTTATAACACTTTTATTATACATACCCGGGCGGATAAGTAATTAAGCAAACACTTTCGAAAAAGTGAATTATCTTTTATAACTATTAGTGTGAAGTTGACCGATATTGATAAGCAACCTTGCTTGCTCCAGATTGTTCCAGCTATCTGTATTGCAAGAACGGAGGGACGTGTTCCACTACGAACGGAGAAACTGCATACAATTGTAACTGTGCTGAGGGCTGGATGGGAAGCAACTGTGAACAAATCGGTAGATTTACAACTTATTTGTAACATTTTTAAGTTTCATGTAGATGTTTCGTTTAAGTCATTTTAATTAGAACCTCTTGTTTAAAATGTTAACTCACAACTGTTATACATGTACATACTTTTTCATAGTCGTTATCAATTACTTTTGAATATTTTTAGCACTGTCGGTCCATTTGTAGATTGTAACAGTTCAATATATTGTAAGAACGGAGGAACGTGTTAACTTAATGTATGTGGTAAAATTATTTCACATCTTAGATAGGGTTAGAATTTCACATTTGGCGAAAGTTTTTCATGTGGCGTATAATTTCACCTTTGTGACCATTTTCACATTTGTAACCATTTTCAGTGTCGTCTAAAAAATGAATTTTGCAACACTATAATACAATTTGTAGACTGTAGCAGTTCACTGTATTGTAAGAACGGAGGAACGTGTGTCACTGCGAATGGAGGAAGTACATACACTTGTAACTGTGCTGAAGGCTGGATGGGAAGAAACTGTGAACAAATTGGTGAGATAACTCTTTTTATTCTGAACCTATAGTTTATAGAAATTACACAGAGTTAAAACGTTTTCATGACATTTAAAAAAAGCAAAAATATTTATTTCAGAACGAGGCCTCGCACAGGTTTATACAATTTAAGGTATTAAGATGATTAAGATGCCTCCCTATGTCGTGGGTCTATGTCGCTATCCAAACATTTATTGCTTTGCGGTTGCGTGATAACATTTTAAACTGCTAGACGTCTATACCCGAGCAGTAATGTACATGTAGCAACATTTAAAAAAAGTAAATGTTAATGTAATTCAATTACAAATGTAACGTTATACATCGACCGCCATGTATGTGTGCAGATACAGAGGGTTATTTCCTGTTGTTTACACATGTTACATGTATCTTGTTACTGCCAATGTATAACTTGCCAGACCTTTTCCCTATAATATAATTCAGTTCTAGTATGTAATTATGCAAAATTCACAGTCAAACATCCTTACAAAATATATACTCAAGGAGAACGTTGTATCAAAAATACATAATTTTCATTCTTGCTTCAGATTGTTCAAGCTATCTGTATTGTAAAAACGGAGGAACGTGTGCCACTGCAAACGGAGGAACTGCATACACTTGTAGCTGTGCCGAAGGCTGGATGGGAAGCAATTGTGAACAAATTGGTAAGATGTCTTCAATCTCTTTTGAGTTCTAGTTTGTGGAAACTGTAGAACTATTTCTTCATGATATTTGCACAGAAATATTAAATCAAAATACATGTAAAGTGAAAAGATTAATACGCTTTTGTACGAAGCCTCCCACCAGCTAATGCATTCATTAGTATAAAGATGATTAAAGTGCGTTTATAAAGCGTTTTGTGTTTGCTTTTAGCCTCCATGAAAACCGTTGTCCTGAAGTTGAGGTGCTGTGTTAATTTGAGCTATAACACTTTTTATTAATACATACCCGGGAGGATAAGTAATTTAACAAACACTTTCGAAAAAGTGAATTATCTTTTTCACATAATCTTTTTCACTACATACGCGAAGTTGACCGACATTGATAAACGTCTTTGCTTGCTTCAGATTGTTCCAGTTACTTGTATTGCAAGAACGGAGGAACGTGTTCCACTACGAATGGTGAAACTGCATACAATTGTAACTGTGCTGAGGGCTGGATGGGAAGCAATTGTGAACAAATCGGTGAGATGCCTTCTTCTATTTGTGCTGACCTTTACTTTGTAGAAATTGAATTGTAGAAATATATGTTCACGACATTTCGCACAAACCAAAATATTGAATCAGAGTAAGCGAAATGATGTATGCACTTTAGAACAAAGCTTCCTGCAGTTATTACATTATCAGGTATTTTGATGATTATGATGTATGTTTTTAATGTTCTTTATTAGTTTTGAGCCCATATTTAAACCGTTATCCGAAACTTTATTGCTTTGCTGTTGTTTGATACCACTTAAAACTAATATCTGAGGAGACAGGTAATGTTAAAAATGCCTTTTGAAAAGTATAAAATTAGGTAATGAGCGCCTTTGCTTGTTGCAGATTGTTCTAGTTATCTGTATTGTAAAAACGGAGGAACGTGTGCCACTGCAAACGGAGGAACTGCATACACATGTAGTTGTGCTGAAGGCTGGATGGGAAGCAACTGTGAACAAATTGGTGAGATTTTGAACTTTAATTGTGGAAACTGCAGAAATATTTATTCATAATATTTGCATAGAAATATGAATTCAAAATACATGTTAAGTGAATAGATTAATACGCTTTTGTACGAAGCCTCCCACCAGCTAATGCATTCATTAGTATAAAGATGATTAAAGTGCATTTTATAAAGTGTTTTGTGATTGCTTTTAGCATCAATGAAAACCGTTTTCGTGTAGTTGAGTTGTTGTGTAAAATTAAGTCATAACACTTTATATTAATACATACACGGGTCGATGAGTAATTTAGCGAACACTTTCGAAAGAAGTGTACTATATATTATAACTATAAATGTGAAGTTGAACGACATTGATAAACGTCTTTGCTTGCTTCAGATTGTTCCAGTTACTTGTATTGCAAGAACGGAGGAACGTGTTCCACTACAAATGGAGGGACTGCATACAATTGTAATTGTGCTGAGGGCTGGATGGGAAGCAACTGTGAAAAAATCGGTGAGATGTCTTCTTCAACTTTTGCTGGCCTTTAATTTGTAGAAATTGTAGAAATATCTTTCCGCGACATTTCAAAGAAACCTAAATATTAAATCAAAATATATTGATTATGGTGTGTGTTAATGATGTTCTTTAATAATTTGGAGCCCATTATTCGAAACTTTATTGCTTTGTTGTTGTTTGATACCGCTTAAGACTAACACCTGAGTAGACAAGTTATGTAAAACAAATTCCTTTGGAAAAGTTTGAAATTAGTATATGAGCGTCGTTGCTTGCTTCAGATTGTTCTAATTATCTGTATTGTAAAAACGGAGGAACGTGTTCCTCTACGAACGGAGGAACTGCATACACATGTAGCTGTGCTGAAGGCTGGATGGGAAGCAACTGTGAACAAATTGGTAAGATGTTTCCTATATATTTAAAACTTCCCATAACTTTAAATTATAAACTTACTACTATTTTCTGAATGTGTCAAATTATCAAAAATACTAAGATGATAAGTGGTTGCTGTTTAACATAAAATAACATATATCTTATTCGGCATTAAAATGTTCATAAATATTTATAGCCGCAATATATAATAAACATGTTATGTAAAGTGCAAGTCATGATACAGTTCGTCTAATTAACATAGATGTTATCATGTTATAGCAAAATAATACTATTATTCATTACACACATTTCAGTAACAATTGGTCTTGGAAAAAATCATAAAATATACATTTGCATCAGATATAAAGATATATTCACAATAATGGTATTGGCATTAACAGAAAAGCTATGCTCTTTCCTGAAATGCACAATACAGGTACCTTGACAGGTTATGTAGTATTTTTGTATTCGTATTCGACATAAGCGTTTCAAACGTTTGTATTGTTGGCCATCTGCCAAAAAATATGGTTTGAAAACGCTTAGTAGTGTTTATTTTATTTGATCTTAAAGACAATTAAAATCTCCTTCATAATTAAAATATTGCTCAATCTAACTTTGAAATCACAGTTATTCTGCAGTAATTTAAAATAAAAAAAAACAAATCTTTTATATTTCTGTCATATTAGAAAATTAATTGATAATTATCTAAAACTTTTGATATAATAACTGTAAGTGGTCATATGTTTATAGTGAAAGTATTGCTTGAGTAACTGATTTTATAAATTAATTTGATTGGGAAATTACAGATTTAAAATGTAACTGATCAAATAAAATAATCACATCTATAAGGGAGTTATACAGTAGCTGAATATGATAACAGAAGCTATTCTACCAGTGACCAGTCATGTTAATTGACCTCTGCTGTGAAAACGCATGGCTGGCTCGGCCCCTGTGGTGAACATCTCACATGCCTGTCCAATTGTCTTTAAAGTAAGGTTTGGGTGATGCATATAGCGCTTTTTTCAAATGTATATTTCTGCGTACATAAATAGTACAGTAAACGCCTTTAGAAATGTTTTACAGTTTAGTATAATTGCACGTGTACAACTTGTTAAGCGTGCGTATTTGCTTGCTTTAGATTGCTCCAGTTATCTGTATTGTATAAACGGAGGAACCTGTGCAACTACAATCGGAGGAAGCGCATACACATGTAGCTGTGCTGAAGGTTGGATGGGAAGTAATTGTGAACAAATCGGTAAGAAATTTCTCTTTGTTTTTAACACTTAATTTGTAAAACTTGCAGACGTACATTTTTATGACATTTCGAAACAAAAACAATATCGAATCAAAATAAACAAATAGATTTATGCACTCACAAACAAAGCGTACCACCGGCATATACAATTGTATGTATTAAGATGAAAAAAAAAATTAAACAATGTAACGTTTTGTATTAGACTGAACGTAAACCATTTTCCTGAAGTTATTTTATGTGAAATATCTGAGTAGGAACAGACAATAGCAAACACTTCTGTATACTTGTACAATTGTAGTGTTATCTTTTATCTACCATACTTGAGTATACAAGTTCTGTAAAACAAATACCTATGGGAAAGTTTGAAATTAGTATATGAACATCTTTGATTGTTTCAGATTGCTCCAGTTATCTGTATTGTAAAAACGGAGGAACATGTGCCACTACGAACGGAGGAACTGCATACACCTGTAGCTGTGCTGAAGGCTGGATGGGAAGCAACTGTGAACAAATTGGTAAGTTGTATCCTTCATATTGCTTTCGTAAATAGGCAAAAACTAGTATGTACTAATTGCAAATTCTGTCAAGAAACTGTAGAGTAGTATTGCAAGTGTAAAGTCGAGTTCCAATATGTTTTACTTACTCCAGATTGCTCCAGTTATCTGTATTGTAAAAACGGAGGAACATGTGCCACTACGAACGGAGGAACTGCATACGCATGTAGCTGTGCTGAAGGCTGGATGGGAAACAACTGTGAACAGATAGGTAATTCCTATTTAGATTTCACTCTCGGCATTCATAAACTTCTACTTTCGTGATTATCTAATTTAAGAAACTAATGATATGAAGAAGTTAACTTATTGAGGTAATGCGAGAACATACCGGTTAGCACATGTAGTGATGTTTAACCCTGAATACAATCTGACCCCAACATTCAACCTTAAACTTCATATACATGTACAGGGAGCTTTGGTTTGGTAGTGCTATGTTGTTGTTTCGTATTAACAGGAACGTTTGAATATAAAAGATTCCGAATCTAATTATTGCTCTTCCTTGCTCCAGATTGTTCAAGTCATCTGTATTGTAAGAACGGAGGAACATGTTCAAGCATTAACGGAGGAACAGCTTACACGTGTTCATGTTCCGATGGGTGGATGGGATACAACTGTGAACATGTTGGTAGGTGACATTTGTTAAGGACACAATTATTTCAGGAGATATTTCTTTTGTGTACGATATGCCAACATAGTGACCTTTCATAATAAGTAATATCCAACAAAAATTAATACACAACTATAAAATGAAGGATCAGCGGCGCTGTACCAAGTCTTGTTTTCCTAATATTACTTATTAATTACTGTTTTTTCGGCTGAACCGTTAAGGTTTGTGAAAATGTTCTTTTACTTTAACGCATAACATATGTTTATATGTCATTTCAACTTGTATCCAGTTAAAGAATTAGCCTCCGTTTTGTAATAAATCACCATTCTAAAGTACCTGATGGACTTGTTCTTTGTGAATATGACCGTTTGTTTCAAATACGAGTTCAGACCCCGAGCTAAACACAATCTCATGCACAAGCACAATCTCGTGCTCAAGCAAAATCTCATGCTCAAGCACAATCTCATGCTCAAGCACGAAGTCATGCTCATTTAATATAATATAAAGTTAACTAAAGATATAATTATCTTTCTACATAGACAGGTTCAATAACAGTAATCATAAGGTTTGTTCTTTAGCTTATGAGCCAACTTTGTAAATGAATATAGCTTGACTTGAATTGAAATTAATAAGGCATGATTTCGGGCTTAGCAGGGAGAGAGTGCTCAAGAAGATTTTATAAGCATTGGGCTATATGGTCAATATTTGAAGATTATATGGATTATTTAGGACACGGTATAATAATGGGTTTCATTTCTTTTAATTAAGATTGTTCTAGCCCACTGTACTGTCATAACGGTGGGACATGTTTACTCACAAATGGCGGCTACGGATATGAGTGCTTGTGCTCCTATGGCTGGACAGGTTCGAACTGTGAAGATATCGGTATGTTAACAAGAAGCATCTACATAAAATACATAATTATTCATAACATAATCAGTAATTGACATCATTTTTGTTTGCCATTTCTTAAGATTTCTTCATCAAACTTTACAATTGTATTGCTTATGACAAAATGGTCATGATGCCACCAAAGTTTGATGGTCAAGGTCATATTTGACAGAGTTATGCCCCTTTTTGTACTTAGATTTTGTCACGAAAACTTAACGTTGGCTAAAACTTTGCCATTTCTTAAGATTTCTTCATCTAACTTTCAAATTGCATTGCTTATGATATAGGGGTCGTGATGCCGCCAAATTTTGTAGATCAATGTCATATTTGACAGAGTTATGCCCCTTTTTATACTTAGATTTTTGCTATAACTTTGCCATTTCTTAAGATTTCTTTTATCAAACTTTCAAATTGTATTGCTTATGTCAAAAGGGTTGTGATGCCGCCAAATTTTGAAGGTCAATGTCATATTTGACAGAGTTATGCCCCTTTTTGTACTTAAATTTGGTCACGAAAACTTAACGATGGCTTTAACTTTGCCATTCCTTAAGATTTCTTCATCTTACTTTCAAATTTTATTGCTTATGACATAAGGGTCATGATGCCTCCAAAGTTTGTAGGTCAAGGTCATATTTGAAAGAGTTATGCCCCTTTTTACACTAACATTTTGTCACAAAAATATTGGTTATTCTGACAAAGCATAAGAGGGCGACACAAGTGTTCTACTGAACACCCATCTAGTTGTGTATAATGTGTCAAGGTAAATTTCAATTTTCTTTAAGAAAATGATACAATAACATAATTCTCATTTCTTGTGTTATTTGCAATATCTAAACATTTACTAAAATGTGTCCTTTATCGTCATCTTATTTCAGATATTTGTACACCATATACACACGCTGATATAGTATTTGTTGTTGATGTCTCTGAAAGTGAAGGGAACGTAACATCAGAAAGACAGAACGATTACATACAGAATTTTATCTCTAAATTTCCTATTGGTCCGGTGGTCTATCGGTACCAGTTTAGTGTGGTCACATTCTCATTAGTCCCTACTGTGCACTTTTATCTTAACCAGTTTCAAGACAAAGGTACTGTTTTAGCTGCCGTTGATAATATTTCGCTAAAGAGCAAGGGACCAAGTTATACTGGAAAAGCTCTCAAGGCTGTAAAAGATGACGTGTTTAACATTTATAACGGCGCCAGGAGCTCTGTCGAGCGTTATGTGATTGTTATGACAGATGGTCTCTCCTCAGACCCCTCTGATACTAAACTTCAAGCTACACAATTGAAATTTATGGGTGTAAAAATCTATGCAATAGCTGTAGGACAGATCGTGAATCACGAGGAATTACTAGATATAGCCACGTACCCAGAGCACGTGTTTCCAATTTACACGTCAGATGCACTACATAGTCTTCTTAAGTATACAATGTTTGGATGTTCAAGTATGTATGATACAGTTTTTACATTTTTAAAACATTTATTTCGTTTCTTTTGTGTGAGGCTCCTTAAGATAATTCTGATTATTACATACCTATGAATAGTTTGTCAAATATACAGCCTTTATTCAAACATCAAATACGGCCTGACAGAAAAAGAATCCGTATTGTATATACGTGTTATACACAAAGTGCGACACTTTTTGTAAGAGTGCATTCAATTGGCCCTAAAATACACCAGACGAAAATAACGTCGCTTTTAACTGGGTCGTTACCACTAGTTTCCGCTGACAACAAGAAAATAACGTCGCGCACTACGTATATTTCGCGCTTAAAAGAGGTTTTCTGCAATTGTATGCTTAAAATGTCATTTTAATTTAGTTTATTCGCTCAGACAAGTGTCAATAAGTAAATTATAAAAGAGTTATAAGTATAGAAATGGCTCTCGTCGAGGTAAGAGTATACTCATGCTACACACTCTTGTGATTCGACGCACGACTCGAGCAAATCCGGCATGCTGGATCACTAACTATGCTAATAACTCTTTTTTTATCGTCCCCGTCTACTGGTTGCGTATTGGCCTGGAAACTTTCCATTTTGATATACTATTCATTGTAGACCTACGTTTCATTCTGTTGTTTTAAAGACTTGCTGTCATATTCGATGAAATGCTTCGTTATGAACAGAACTTGCACTAAGGGTATAACTGAGGAAGCTGCGTAATCGTTTTCTGCAATTAGCGGGCTTCTAACTCCCAACGAAAGTTTATTATATACTATCAATGAAGAATTGTCTTTGTTATCTTGTTACACATGTTTTATAAATTGTCGTGTAAGCATCATCAATGTTCTAGTCGCTTATGTAATTGGGTGTAAAGGTAGTACCTGATTTTGTCCCATTGATTCTAGTGTTTGAAGTTCCTGATCATAGAGATTTTAAATGGAACCTTCAAAAAACGATGATGTGTTAATCAAAAATGCTTTGTAAATTCAATATATGTAATTATTTTTTACCTACTTCTCATGACAAAATCCAGTTTTCATGCTGTCAAACATTTTAGTTCTTGTCAAGTAATGGATGCAGTCCTCTTATTCAAATCACTTCCTTTTGATAATTACTTACTAACAACTATCGTTCAGGAGTCCGCTGTTCAGATATATATATATATACTAATATTACTTTAATATTTCTATATTACAGATTGCACAAACAAGGGGTCAGATGTTGCCATGGTCATGGATGTTTCGTCAACTATTTCGGCAAAGAATTTCGACATGCAATTAATAGCTGTTAATCATTTAATCAAACAAGCAAATGTAGGTCAAAACGCTGTACAGTTTAGTTACACAACGTTTACTGAACATTACATGGCCATTTATGATTTTGATGATTTTGACAATACGCCAGATTTGATATCAAGGATCAACACTGAGACAAAACTGAAAGTAGATTCCTATTCTAATATGTCAAATGTTCTGGCATTCTTGTCTTCAGATGGTTTATCTGTTGCCAAAGGCACAAGACCTGATTCTAGGAAGATTGTGGTTCTATTTTCGTCGGGGAACGTTGATGAAATTGAATCAGTCAAGAGCAAGTCGCAGCGTCTGAAAGATGACGGTCATCTTGTGATATCTGTCGGCGTTGGACTAGCTGCCAACATGACAAACTTACTGCAGATTTCGTCAGACCCTGCATTTACTTTTATTGTTGGAGATGACGTTAATATAGGCACTGGTGTTTTAAATTCCATTCGGAGTATGTTTGAATACAGCTTTTGTTCGCATTCATGACACACCAGACATCAGGATTATTGACACATTGATTTTGTGTCATAATAGTATAAAGTTTTAAAAGCAAATACTTTTTATAGGCATGTAATCTCTTTCTTTCCCTGTTGACGGTCTACACTATCACCCTTGTCACAACAATGAGGAACGCTGTCTTTTTCATTTCCTCCTTACTGCCATTCATTTACATAATGTCTTGGATCCTCCATTAACATAATGTCTCAGATCCGCCATTTACATAATGTCTTGGATCCTCCATTAACATAATGTCTCAGATCCGCCATTTACATAATGTCTTGGATCCTCCATTAACATAATGTCTCAGATCCTCCATTTACATAATGTCTCAGATCCTCCATTAACTAGTACATAATGTCTCAGATCCTCCATTTACATAATGTCTCACCAAAAATGTGTCTTAAACTAATTTAAGCCTAACTGTGCTGGTTACAAGTTCTCTCGCCTTTTGTAACCTCTTGTAACCGTTGCAGATCATGGTCAGCCTCCGATCATGACCTTCAGAACATTGAACATCATTTTAACAAGCACTGGTAATGTCTAATTCAAAAGATGGACAAATCAATTTTAAAAATTGGTAGCAGGGTAAGTCCTTAATCTCCTCTAAACAGTTAGGGCAAATGGATTGTAATCACGTAAGGGTTTTCTCATACGAGACAGGTAGATTGAAAATCTAAATGAATAACTCGGGAAATGTTTATTCTGTGATTGTGTGGACAATGAAATACATGCAATTTTAAAATGCCCTGTGTATGACGAAATTCGTTTTCCACTTAGTTTTAAAAGCAGGTCTCTTTTTAGTCACTTTGATAACTCCACAGACACAGACACATTTACTATATTATTCTCCAGCAAAGACTTGATAAGATTGTGTGCCAAGACCTGCGTTGAAATTCTTAAAGAAAGACCATTTTTACTCTGTAAATAATGTTTTGTATTTAACTGTAGACCGTACAGCCACCTCTGCCAGAGACTTTCATTGAATGTTATCCTTTTTATGCAATATATGGTTATAACAAATAAGGTATAAGGAGTTTTATACTTATTTTTACTACATTAGATTGTGGTTATGTAGATAAACATGTATAAATTAACTATTTTAATCAAAATATTGTCTAGTGTTAAACACTATAATATATTAAATTGATTTTAGAAAAGTGTATGTATTGTATGATATATACATAGTTGAGACTTAAATAAAAGCATTAACTATGTCTCCACAGTTTTAAAAATGATCTATGCGCAGACTAAGCACCAGTGTTTTTACTCACATACTTTCCATTAAGCATTGCCAGTTGACATTGTGACATGCAAGTAGACAGTCGTAATCAAGATGGTTCAATATTTAAACTGCATTAAAACAAATTAAGGCAATTAATTAACAATTAATTAGCTTTTAATTCAATTAGATATGAGTACAAAAAAAACTGGAAAGCTAGGAATTGGTTTTGTGTTGAAGAGTTAAAAATATAAAGAGGTATCTGGTACCCTTTAGTTGGCATTTAGCAGGTACTTTCTAAATGCACGTTGGCGTCGTGTTTAGGTTTTTTGTTCCATGTTTTGGTATCGCTAATCGGAAAATGGTATTGGTGTAGCCATTTATTCCTTTAACTATCTATGTAGTTTTCAACATACGACCAAAAGTAATTTAAAATCTGGATGAAAATTTTATGACAAAATCTAAGCACAAAAAAGGGCATAACTCTGTCAAATATGATCTTGACCTACAAAGTTTGGCAGCATCATGATCCTTTTGCCATTAAGCAATGTAAATTGAAAGTTTGATGGAGAAATCTTAAGAAATGGCAAAGTTTAAGCCAACAATAAGTTTTCGTGACAGAATCTAAGTACAAAAAGGGGCATAACTTTATCAAATATGACCTTGTACTACAACATTTGGCGGCATCACGACCCTTATGTCAAAAGCAATGCAATTTGAAAGTTAGATGAAGAACTCTTAAGGAATGGCAAAGTTATAGCCAACATTAAGTTTTAGTGACAAAATCTAGTACAAAAAGGGGCATAACTCTGTCAAATATGACCTTGACCTACGAAATTTGGCCGGATCATGACCCTTTTGTCATAAGCAATACAATTGTAAAGTTTGATGAAGAAATCGTAAGAAATGGCAAAGTTATAGCCAACGTTAAGTTCGTGTGACGGGCGGTCGGACAGACCGACCGACGAATGGACATATAGATCCCTATGTATTGACTTTTAACCGTAAGGGGGACACAAAAAATGCTTGTTCGCGAATTAAAAAGCTCTGGAATAAATAGAAAAGTGGAAATAATCATTGCGCGAATATAAAGACTTTACAGTACTTAGAAACCGCTTCTTTTAACCATTATGCGTGAACAGTTTAAACGGTTTAACGAACTCTAAGCCCCTGTCTTCCATTTCTACACGGCTTGATTTCCCTCCTGGCTTCACTTTTAATTTATCGTCCTCGTATGTCATATGCCAGTTAATCGTCAGGGCGTTTATTCTCATTTTATCACAAATTTCCATTTACCGGAATGAAAAGAGTTAAGGTTTTGCTTTCTATCGAGGAATAACGAATAGGATCGGTGGAAACGGATATTTTAATGTCACCCACTACTTTGAAATTAACAAATGTGTTTAGGCCCTCCTTTTTTCGACTGTATGCAGTTTCGTTTGCGTAAATTATCGTACGTTTCTCACTGTTGAATTTTGAGTCATCATTTTGCGTTTCGAATGTGGCGCTCCGAGTTTCGAGTTGATGCAACTACCAGACATACATTTGAATACTTCACCTAATCTGAGATATGTAATGTTTAAACTGATAATACTCTTCAGTGTGACCATCGCATTTTAATGGATTACATTCACCAATGGTTTTTTACCATAAAAAAAACAATAATTGCAAAAGTATTAGCTAAATAACATAAGTGTACACATTTGTATATAATAGTTTAATTCATATTGAACATAGTTTAAAAAAATAACGAAATCTTGTTTGACTGGCCTAGTAGTCCGTATCCACTAAGAAAGAAATAGTTGAGTAGCACTTTTTCTTTTAATTTTCTAAACGTTTTCCTGTTTTAAGAACTTTTCTTGAGCGTAATGTTTCAGGTCATTTTGAACAGTATTTATTTATAGCTTTAAAGTTTGCAATTATATCTCTAAACTCCGTGGAATCCGTCAATCATATTAAAACAGGATAAAACTATATACGATAACTTAGATGCAGCTTATAGGACACTAGGTGGTGCAATTAGCACGAAACCAACACGAGATCATGAGATTGCTTCCTCTTGTCTGTCGTTATGGTAATAATGAAGTGATAGAGTCGGTTATATCAATATCAACACTCACCGAGGTATCGCTAATAGTGTTTTATTTAGTCTGACCTTTTGCCCGAAAAATGTTTGAAAAATACATCCCTAAAACTGAATATATTTTAAAAAGGATTTTAAACTAGAAATGTTACGCTAATAAGACGAACCTTTCATAACATAAAGGATTCAGCAAAGCAGCAACAACAACAACTAAACAAAAACGGTATTCACAGGTAAAATAAGCGAAGTAAGAGGTGTTTAGTACCATTAAACCTTCATGTTATAGATGGTAATAATTTTGGTTTGATAGCAGTTTATAATAAAATATAATTGGGCATCTGATATTATGTTCTTCTCGAAAAATGCATTCATTTTAATATTGACGTGCACATTTAGTCAGTTTTAAACATTTTGAAAGAATATTCTGCTAGTTTTAGAGCATGTCCCTTTAATGTTGCGTATTATTAATATGTCTTGTTCTCAATATCGACTATCTTCGCACAAAAAATAATTGATAGGCGCCGAAAACAATTCATTTGTGTTTATTTTTGTATCAGGTAATGTATTCGAATATGGCATTTAGGTCACCCTTAATGACGAGAAGTGTTTTGTTATGCAACGGTTACATGTTAATTATCTATCAGCCGTAGATACCTTCCTTTGAAAAAGATATATACATGTTCTCAAGTTCTTTGCAACATTATAGAGTGAGTCGGATACGTATTTTGTATAATGGTTTTTGATTTGACATGTAAGTATTAAAGCTGCTTGCTCTCAGATTTTGGTAAAACAATAAAATTGTTCAAACTGTATGTAAATAACGTATTTTAGAACATATGGTCATATAAAAAGGCTTCAGTATAAATTCCTGTCACGTATATCTCTATTTTTAAAAAAATACGCTACCAAATTCAAAAGCGTTGCATACGCTTTTGAAATTTCAATATAAACATAATAGTGCAGCGGTGCCTTGTAACCGGCATTTTCAATCGATGTCTGCAAAGTCCTACTTAGATTTTTGCTTAAATTTTGATTCTAGCCTTTAGTTTTATATTTATGAATAAATACGTCAAATTTTTAAAAAAATATTTTTTTCAACGGCAGCTGAAAGCGAGCAGCTTTTAAAATGCACTTTACAATTTTTGGGGCGTTTTCGGATGTATTTGGGTAGTTAGAGGTATCTTCGGGTAACACATCGCTGTGAAGGGATCAATTTTGGAGTCAATACGAACAATATTGTTTTTATGATGTGATTTTACACTTTTCAAAACAGACGTTATTTTTGGTATTGGAGTATGTTTATTTGATATCTAAATAGTAAAAATATTAAAAACTGTACATTTACAACAATATTTTGGTGTTTTCGAGTGGCGTCGTATTCTTGGGGTGCGATCTGGTAAATAGTCGGCCAGCAAGGTCAATACGATGTTTTACAGTTCTCAAAACAGATGTTACTTTAGGTAAACGATTAGCTAATTGTTTTGATAAAATCCGTGTAAAAGAAATGTTACAACATTAAATTACCGTTCCTACCATGGACTGTTGGCAAAATGTATTTCACTAAAGGCCCCATCCACAAAGACGGCGCCAATAAATTGAATACGTTTAATAATGAAAGTATTAAATATGATAGCATAAGAATTATGTTGAACTAACTCTTTAAGAATCAAGAATATTGTTGCTTCAAATGACCCGAAACATTCATAGGTTATAGTTAATGAAGACACCACAATAAAGAAACAATGTGAATGATAATTATTATGGTAACTTCAATATTTTGGAAAAAATTGGAATATTTAACAACGATATCAATAAGTTAGATAAACTAACGCCATCAGTCAGTTCAAAGAAGTATTTTTATGTTTTTTCTTTAAATATGATTGAATCTAAATTGAAACTCTACTGTAGTCAAACAGCAAAGGGACAAACGTAATGTAAAACGAACAAAGTTGAATAAATAATATTGGGCAAGGCGACGTCTTTGAGATAAGTTTCGACTATGTCCACTTACTTCATGCGTGTACACATTTTTCTGATATTATGAAAGACTATGTTCTATGTAAGATTAGAAAAGGTCACTGTAACAGTTTTACCCCATCAGCAATAATCTCAAGAGTTTAAACCCTATCACTTTGTAATGTTTCCAATTTCCAACAATTCACCGTCCATTGACAATATCCTCTAGACAGGCACTTGAATCAGCTATACTCCAGTAGGAAATGTTAAAGAAATGGATTCACAGGCTGAAACACTGCAAAGTGCTCAAAGTGGAATACTTTGAAGAGATAAAAGAATCGTTTACGATATTTTCACGGAGAGTTAGAAACTTTCACAGTATTCTTAAGCAATACTTTTCAAACATCTGTCTTCTGTTGATTTTCAATGACTTCAGCGAACTCTTGTATTTCAGGTTTTTAGTTCACCCTGTATTAAAATGAAACTGATCGCAAAACATCACTGAGATCAGGCTATGTATGTTGAATCATCTCCTCATCCTTCCTGTCGCCATCAATGTACGAGGAGAACACTTTCAGAACTACTTTGGCCATCGTGAAAATGAGAACAAGCACAACGATGCAAAGAACGACCGCCTTCAGAAGTTTGATATTTTTCACTATGAATCCTACGTCATCGATCAGGTCGCTGCCTGCTGTCACATTCGTTGAGGTGAAGAACGGTGTCGCGTTCCATGACGAAGATAAAATTATGTTGCCGATGACGTCAGTGTTGTTGATGACGTAAGTTTGATTCGAACCATTTTGGTAAGGCTCATCTGAAAATGGAGATTTGAACATCTCCACAAGATAAAATTAACCTTGTGTTTGATATCGTGCATTCGATATATTGTCGATGACGACTGGTGGAATCTAATGCGTTTAAATGAAATCTGAAATGAAATTAAAGGTCTATAAAAACACAATGTTGTTTGGGATGTTTTTGTCTAAGTTGTTAAATGTACAGTTAGATTAGTTTGAGACTGTAACAGTTTGAGATTAAATATGGTAAAGTGACAATCTTCCCAAAACCTTGTGCAAATCAATACAACCGAGTTTATTCACTTGAAATAATGTTCTGAATATTGAAGTAAACGTATGGTGGACTTTTGACACATTTAATACTCTAGCCACGTATGTAACACTCCCTTCTAACAGAGTCGTTAAAATATGATCTAAATTCAGTATATGGTGTGTCTCTTTTATTAAACGTGTTACCTCAAATGAAAAAAGGCAAATCGTACACATGCCATGATATCTCTGGAAAATGCGTTATAGATTTTGTTATTTTCATAGAAAGTCTGATTATGTCTATTTTTGCCTTTGTTCGACTGTCATCTGTTACCATTAAACAACAGATGCTAGGTAGGCGAGACATATATTTCACTGAATGTATGTACGCAGATATAGGTGTTTTCTTTTCTCTCGTAATAGAAATACTGTCTTTGTAAGCATTCTTAATTTTAAAATTAGATATCTTAAAATTATACATTTGTACTTCATCAAAATATATTTACCATTTTATAAGAACAAATAGTGATACAAAATTAGTATTAAAGGGAAATAATAATAATCATAACTTATAATGGCTAACAATTTGTTCAATGATAGGAAAGGCTTCCTATAGAGCAACGTAAGTCATGCTGCCTAAAACAGTAAGAATGTTCTTATATTTAAATTATCAAATAAGTAAATTTATATTGAACTATTCATGTGCATGTACGTATAATACTTTAGTAGTTACATGAAATATGTTACATTTTACAGGCAACTAAACAATAATAAATAACTCACCGTCTGTTCGGTTTATTCGCTGACCATGTTGCAGTCATTGAGAAGAAATAGATTGTGCTTTACTATCAACGGTAATCTAATCAGTGAGTGGGTTTAATACAAACAGTATCCAATTATGGAGCGCATACCGTTTTGTCGATACTAGAGTAGTAGCAAAATGGTTTCGTGAAATCTATTGGTTCCCTCTGGCATATTGTTTTTTATCATTAGGTTTTATCATTGCTTTTTGTGCGTAATTGAAAAGTATACATACCGTGGTATGAGGTCGGTGTTGTATGAAAATGGGCAGTCTGACACATTGCAGGGTGAAAAATCAATGGAACATTTAAAACTAATTCTGTTCGCTTTACTAATTTCTCAAATTTTCTTTTTTACCCAAAACGGACGGAATGATGGAACGTTAGAATCTATCACTTCTTTTTTTCTTTACCTTTTTTTTATTTTCATGCATTTTTACAAAATAAATCATATAGGACATAATTAAAAGCAAAACAGACTTGTTTATAACTATCGGCTACAAAAAGAGGAAATAATAACAAGAATAAATTAAAACTACATATAGAAGAAATCTGTAAAAACAAATTGACTTTCCTAGTCAAAAATAAAAACAAACCCTTTCAGTTATGTTTATCTTAATTTGTATCTGTCAACAACAGAAATAACTTGGTAAAATTTATTTCTTATTCATTTTCAAAGGATAATATGCGAGTATACTCAAACGTAGCGTTGTTTAAGCAGATATGCATTATATTTGCATATCATTCAAAATATTTGTCTGTTCCTCATTATTCTTTGCATTGGAGGAAAAAGCATGTTGTGTACTTGGTATAGGTGTTCGTGCTCGCTTATTAGATAGTCTGCTCCTTTTTGTTTTGTCTGTGTTTCAACCACAACCTCAATTATGTTTGAAATAAAAATGCAAGCTCCTCTGGTTCAATAGTTTGACATCGACTATGTTTCCACCATCAATCTACAAACTATTAAGTAAACAGCGTCTTAGTCGATGACTTTATAAAGAAGAAGCACATGCATAGAGACACAACTGTAGAAAATCACAAATTCTATAGCATTATTAATTATCGATTTCATGACCAATTCGAAAGCAAAATTAAAAAAGAAAACACCTGAAAAGATGTTCATGCATTCTTATCACAACAACACTTTAGCTTGGATGAAATAGTTAATCAAAATAAATTACTTTCGAATAATTAAGGTGTCATAAAGTAGGAAATAATTAATCGGCTATTCGTTCCGTGGTTTACAGGTTCGACCGCCTTTCAGGTAATGCTTTGCGTTATTGGAAAGCAGCTAAAAAGCATGTTTTTCTCGACAAAGCTCGTTCATTCCGTGCATGTTTTTAACAATCAGTAATTGAATTTTTCTTTCATGGCGTGCGTAATTACAATATGGCCTGGAATGAATTAGACACGATTAGACTTAAAGCAAGACAAAACACAAATTCTACTATATAGACTTAACCATTGAGTAGTTTTGATTATCAAGAAGCCATGAATATTTAAATGGCCACGGCATAAACCGGAACAATAAAATGATTTGCGAGTATCAAAACCTGTAAATAATGTTGAATATGACAGTTTCTAACAGGTAACTCTTTTTTATTCCTCTCTTAGCTAAAATGTTGTTCGATGTTCTGACAATATATTTTGTATTTAACAGGCACACTTATAAATAACACAACCAATCAGAAACGAGATAACAACGGAAGCACGTATGAGTGACATATTTATCTATCGTTACTAATATCGTATGCGGACTTGTTTTAATTGAAATACAATACCCTAAAGGATTTAACGGCTTCCATAACGCAACAAAAAATCTTATACAAATTATGTTTGAAGCATCCTTTCCAAAAATATAAATGATTTCCTTTGTGTGGTACAATATTGAATAATAATTATGTAACAAAAATACTAGTTATCTATATAATAAATGGATTTTCAACCGCGACTTTTGTAAGAGATTTTACAAGTATTTCTGTGACCTGACATATGTAAACGCGTCCGTCCAAACTCCATGACCTTGAGAATGACACACCTTTGAGGTCACTGAAGCTCATTTAAATTTAAGCAGTATATGAAATGAAATATCTGTCTCGGCCCGTTACAGTGATCGAAGCGTGTTTTAATTCTTCATCAGAGAACGGATATTTAACGCTTCGAATTTTCATCATTACTAAAATATATAACTATTGTATAGTATTGTCGGCATGGTCATATGACGCTGATATGTTCGTTTCGACAAGATCAAAAGGGTCATATACGAGCGTTAGTTATGAATTGTTTTGTTGTGTCTTTGCTCCAAAAAAAATTTAAAATTTTATCGGCAATGTTAAAGCCTTTTCTTATAGGAACCTTTTCCGTTTCACTGTTGTATTTGTCTCGCCATTTTCATGATTGTAAATCCTCATGGGCCATAAGGCCTACAGGACTATTCAAAATAAACTTATCAAACTTACAAACTTATCATTGCGTTGCTTTTGAGCAGTTGAAGCATTATCTTGGGAGAAATATGTCAAACTGCGTACTGTTAATCTGTTTTACGAGAAAAAATTTGAACTTTAGTTGCATAAATGTTTGAAATCCTTGAAATATATATAGCAAATATAAAACACAAAAGTACTATTTTGAATGTTTTTGTTTCTGCCCTAGGCTGTATGCTTAACCTGGCTTTATGGCTTAAACTATCACAGTGTTAATATCAGAAAAAGACAGACATTTTCCATTATAAGATTGCTTCGAATTGATGAACGCCAGCCATTTACGCCAGTATGTGACACGTTACTACTCGTGATTTATCTGAGCAAGCAATCAATTCATCTCTGTGTGATTGACCTGGTTCATTCTCGCTATGGGTGGCATACTACGGAATGCCTGTGTCACTTCCCGTTCCGCTTTGTGTTGGTGTTATTTTGTTTGTTTTGTTGCCACTTCTAAGACAGTATTTCACACTTATCATTTTTTATTTCAAAATGTTTATTTCTACTGGATTTGTAAATTTAATTGTTTTATTTGTCCATTTGAATGTAGTTTGTTCGGCGTCATCTATGTATCGTATATTGATGTTGCAATAATGTTTCAGCATTCATTCTTTCCTGTTTATCCACAATGACATAATAAATTAAGCTTTTGTATCATTACGATCAAATATTATTTGATTACATTGTATTTCAATAAATACGTTGCCTTTTTCTACAAGCCATACTGTGCACTTCGTGTCTAAGGATAGCACAATTGTTTTATATGTAGAAAATTACACCAATAAAGAACATCTATATTCACATATCTTTGTGGTTTATGGGTAACATATCACTATCTCCATCCTCAACTCTCTCTAAAAACACGAAACGTTTTCCATTAAGATTTCAGTCAAGGCTTTAAAACTCTTGTTAAAATTATCATGTGAAGAATCCCCATAATTTATGTATGTGTATACCAACACAACAACTATCTTGTGTGTAATACAACTTTGTAAATCTTGGTCTATTGTGAGTTCATATATGACATTGATTTGCAATGATTAGCAAGATTTTTTTTTTTTTTCCACCGATTAGCTAGTCTTTCTGTGATTAATTTATTTTTCTGCAATTAGCTAGTCTTTTCTGCCATCGATTGACGAACTGAACGCCCTGAACACAACTTTTGCCATAGTAACAATCAACACGACGACAACGACACACAAGACAAGTGCTTTCAGAAGCTTTACATTCTTCACAATGAATCCGATGGCTTCCTCATTTTCTCCCACTGATGTGGAATTAAATCCTTCTTCCGTAGAATTCCACCACGATCTGTTATATGTGACGTTTTCTGTGACGTCATTGTAATTTAATACGTATGATATATTCGATATATCCACATTATTGTCCAGAGTTTTGGTTGGTGATGTAAACATCACTGCAACGTACGATGATGTTTGTAGGAGTATTTTATTCTGTGTCAAGGCATCTTCAAACGTCTGAAACAAAAAGACCAGAGGCACTTCTTTATTTCCTAATTTTGACAATCTTTCAATTTGGACATTAGATCTACCAATTATTATTTAAAGGATGATTAATGAAAATGTACTGTCTACATAACAAACAGTGCAAATCAGGATCAGAGCGTACGGATGTTGAGACTGAACATGATCTGTACCGATTGCAAAAGCAGGACAAGGTGAGAATGTCTTAGGGTTTAAGTATCTGTAAAATGTAGAATATATCTAAAACAACCTAATATAGGCACAGTTGTGAATTCAGCTTAAGCATAATTTTCCAACATTTAATTCGATTGCTTTCTAGTTTTGTAACAACAAATCACGTCCGTTTATTGAAAGTTTACGATTATCTAAAACGGACCGAGTGCACTATAGTTTTACGTAAACAGCAAAGGTTTGAAAGGATTCGTCCATATGTTGCCAATGTGATATAACATTCTGAATAGACACGAGTCAGTTATAACTGCACACATCAGTGATTTTTATGTTGTGTATTATATTGAAGCCAAAACACATTAATTTTTCATAACAAAATTGACTACAAATATTTTTTTTTAAATCACCACTCTTATAGTTTTTTTTTATTTTTTGGTCCTTTTAAAAACCGTTTAACGAATATTTCCTTTTTTTATTGCAATGTTTTGGGTTGGTTAATGTAAAAAGGACAAGTAGTACATTTTTTACCTCGAGAATAGCTCCAGTCTATTCGAGGCTTACCAATATAACCATACCATTAATAGTGTGAAGCGTATCATGAACAGTTTATGAAATGGATCCACGGGCTGAAGCCATGCATATTACACTGAGGAATACTATCACGAAATAAAAAAGAATGTCCGATTTGTCATGATATGAATAGAATCTTTGACACAAATAAACACTTCTTTTCAAGAATTTCTCTTTTACATGTCCTGTCTCAATGTTTTACACGACCTATAAAATCGTTGGAAGTAAATATAGATGTAATTTTTAAAAGCTTTTTCTTGAGGTTTATTTTAAACGGTGCTAGTGAACAGAGATAAAGAAAGACTGCACTCCTAGTATCTAACTCTTACACTGCAGTTCAAAACGTCGTTAAAGCCATCTAACATATGTTTCTCGATTTCACTGTAATACATTCCTATATTACTAGACTCAAAATACTGTCTACTACAAAAGACTATTTTCTACAAATTTATTAATCAGTACGTTCAACATGTTTTGTTTATGCAAGAAAAACAAATGCTTCTTTTCTAGACATCAATAAACATTTAAAGAGCGAGGAATTATAAATACCTACATTTAATGAAGTGGTTATTTTTCTTGTCAAAGTAAAAATCAAAATAACATATGTTGTAGGAGAAAGCAGCGATCAGGCTTCAAGCAGTAATTGCATACAAAAAGCAAATCATATTTCCAGATACAAAACCTGACTGACATATGTTAGCACTACAGTTTAACTAAATTTCCTGCCATTGAACGTTTGATAAACAAATATTCGAATATTTGTCATATTAGCGTTTTATAAACAAATATTCGAATAAATGTCTTTTTTATAGAATTTTCATGTCAACAATATGTTTACCGTATTATATATTATAGTGCAAATAGTTTTTTTAATGGACGGTTACACATTTTGCAATGATTGTGTCATCCTCTTTAGTTTTACCATATGACAGGGCGTGTTCATCTTGAAATCCTACTCTGATAAATGTGAAAATGTAATTGCTACATGTCAACAAAACCCGAAGATTTCTTATTTAGATTAGGTTTACACTGTTGTTTGTCTGATAGTTTCACAAGAGAAAGAGCCACTTTCATTTGTATTGGATCATCCCTCATTCTACTTTCCAATAAATCTGTCAAATACTTTGGTGCAACAGTACGTAAAAGTATTTCATTTAACAATTTGTAAAGTAAGTATAATCTAAACCATTTGCACGCATTAAAGGGGCACTCCCTCCCTCTGGTAGTTTATGTTTTCCAAACTTTGTGTGTTAAATGAACGTTATATGATAAATAAATAAAAATTTAATAACAACATATATCGAAAAATACCTCATTTTAGCACAAATGATCAACATACTGGCCTTCTGTAATAAATGGCTATCAACATGTACCTATTATTTGTACAACAACAATTTTACATAGATTATTGAATGTGTATGGTGCAGCAACATATCTTAAAACGCTGATTTTACTGATGGTGACTGGAATGTATTATTTAAACTTTTAGGGTTTTAGTAATAAATCTTACAAATATTTTATTATTTATGCTTTTGAAGTTTTTCAATTTGACACAACTTTTAGGGAGTGTCTCAAAATAAATATATACACGTGAATTTAAAAACGCCTAACAAATGGCCATTCTAAGGTGCCAGTGAAGTGACATGCATTTTTTTTTCTTTCGTAACTTCGAAATACATTTCGTGAAAACGATTTAACATTTCAATTATCGAAATAACATTTCGCACTAACGAAATTACATTTCGTAAAGACAAAATAACAATAATTAAACTTTCCTCTAAACGGAATAACATTTCGTAAAAACGAAATAACATTTCGTAATTACAAAATAATATTTCGTATAAACGAAATTAGATTTTGTAAAAAAACGAAATAAAATTTCGTAACATTTCGTTTTACACGAAATAATATTTCGTTTGAACGAAATAATACTTCGTTTAAACGAAATAAAAACATTTCGTAAATCGTTTTTCGTTTTTACGAAATTTTATTTCGTTTTTACATGTCACTTCACGGACACCGTGCCATTCCATAAAACTACAAGATATTATATTGACACTTTGCGTATACCTAAGTGTTATTAAATGAAGACTAACAATAAGTAAGACAGTCAACTGACTGTACATTGCTGTTCATTAGCCAAATGCATTTTTACTTTATCTTGCTGATAAGGAGAAAAAAGAAATGCATAAGTGTAATTTAGTCGCACTAGTTTGACCAATTTGTAATTGTACATGTACATGTACTAGCCCTGTACCTTGTCTCAAGAAAAGTAACTGATACCGTCATGCATCTTGTTAACATAAAGTTTATTGTCGGAGGAGTTTCATCATTATATCAAATGTGTATTTTGTGTTTGGTGGTACAGAATTTCAAATATACTGACGTTAACAGCTTCAATATCAATTAAATATATATTATATGTTTTGGAACTACTTTCATCTAAAACTTATAATATTTTATACTTCAAATTCATCTAAGGAAATATATACACGGTGAAAATAAATGTCTGTATGGAAGCGTTAATATATTTTAGGGACCAGTTGATCATCTGGTCGACTTTTCTACACATGTAGTGTTTTTCTATAACCCATTTGAACGCCCCTATGAATTCTACAAAAAAAATGAAAATGTACTTTTTGATATTTTGTATTCAAATATAAAGACAAAGTAAAAAAGGTAACTGAGAGGTGTCGTTGGTGTTGTCTTACTATATAGGCTTTTGTCTACATGTATTGGTTAGAATTTTATGGCACTACTTTGTAATATCTTGGTAAGCCGGTGTTTAATGTGTCTGAGTGCGCAGGCACAAGTTTTTTTCTTCAGGTGATAAACTCGGTTTTCTTTCGCGAATCTTCAGATTAATGCTGGTGCCGTCCATTACATAATTAAAGCTTGAAATTAGATATTTTGTCTGTCAGGATTCTGCTAAGCTTTACACACGATTTTTGAGCTTTGCAAACTTAATCAATTACGTTGCAATGTCAAAATTTTATCTTATAAGATAATCAGTTACATGATCGAGACAAAAACAAAACTTTAATTGGATAAATTAAGATCTTACTTGAATTGTTACAGTTTTCCTGTTGGGAAATTGGTTGCTATTTTTATATGCTTAATACTGTTACAATTCCCTTCCTTAAAATTTAAACTGTATATCCTTTGCACAGCAGGCATGATACGGACTACTTTCGGTTTACTGCGCTTGATGTATACGTCAGTACACAGATTGAGCTGTAGCATGAAAGTATCATTTGCATTGGCTTACCTACAGAGGTCACGCGCAGGGGTCACATTGTCTGCTAAACTGCGCATGGATTTATTTTATTTTTTTGCTAACGAGAGGTCGATTTTAAGCGTTCTCATAAGATGTCAATATGCCTAGGTTTGAGAGTACTTTTAGTACATTTATGTTTTATGTCTATGAAAATACAAGAATGAGCTTCGTATACCTAAATGATATTAAAAATAATTTCTTAACTATAAAACATAAAGTTGTGATCCGTCTCACACGTTTATCTTATTTGTTTCCTCTTTTACATTCACCTTTCTGGAAAGCGAAACAATTGGTTCAGGATCATCATAAACATACCGTATATTTGGAATACTTTCACTTTATTTTTTTGCTTCCATTCTTAAATTTTACCTTTTTGTTCTATATAATATTGAAAATGTTGATAATAAGAAAATAATAAAAATCGCTTTTTTGGGTCCAAAATTATTAATTAAGAAACTTTTTTCTGTAGTGAATACAACGCGTGTTATTTAAATAGGAGATACCAATGACTGATGTATCTCGTTAGATATGTCGTAGTCACTGTGATGCATTTCGACACTAACTTCGACATATCTAAATGTCTAAGCAACACGTTAAAGTTATATTACCCTTCAAAATTTCCATATTGAATATGCTTAAAACATTTTGAATGTTTTTAAAACTTGTAAACGGAGTTATTACTATTTTAGTGGATTGAAATAGAAACAAATTTTACAAAAAGTTTGCTTTGAAAATTATTTTGGACAGTCCAAAGTCTGAAATTGGTCACAAATATGACGTACTACAGGTTTAATCCTAAAACGTTCCACACTTGTGAAAATATATGGAAGATAGAAAGCGTTACAAATATGACCAGTCATATTTGTTCCCAAGTTTAAAAGAAAGAAGTTAGAAAAATAAAATCCCATTTGCGACAAATTTCAAAGCTGGGGGTGTCACCATACCTTTTTCAAGCAAATGTTTAATTATTCAACTGCATGTAAATATAATGAATACGTTAATTTAACTTCTTGAGTGCTCTAAACATTTGCTAATAGTATACGAACAAAAATATACTAAACGATAATCTTACCCGCTAGTTTCCTGAAAATACGCTAGGCTTCCTTCACAAACACGTTCTCTCTCGTTCTCTCTCGTTTAATATCCAAGTCTTCACTGTTGGTTAAGTTAAAATGCAAAAGCTATCAAGTAACAAAACCTGTTTCTCTGTTTGGCAGCCGAGCTAAAACATCCACTGGCACCAATGAATTGTTCCTCACATGTTACTTTCTATTATTGATTTAATCGCAGATTTTTCGGTCTTAATTGAAAAGCACTCTATCTGTGAAACTCTACCAAAATGGCGTCTATCTGCCCGACCATACTTCGGACATCCAAACGGCAAATTTGACTACTCTCCTTGAGAACTTTGGTGTGAATATAATGCAGAATTCTAAATTACCATTAATCAGATGGCATAGGCAATATTTCAGAGCAAAATACATTTTAAGTAATGACCTGAGGCATTTTAATTTTGAGCAACATAATGAATTATACAACTAAGACATCACAATCTCACAATTGAAGTTTGATACAACATAATGTTAAGATTATAATGTTACAAAAATCAGAATAAATTAAGAAAAACTTCTAAATCTCGCGTTTCACGACTTTTTTTTATTTTGAAGATACGTTTACGGTTTGTTCCGACCGAATAGTTTTCACCAATTGCCGTGGTAAGTAGTGTTTACCTGTTTAGTATATAAAGGGGACAGTGACGTCATAGATATATGCCTATAGACCTGTTATTCCAACATGTCAGTTATAATGTATATTAAACACAACGGCATATTTGTCTGACATGACAAAATGGATTTGCATGAAGACGCCATATTTATATTAATCTAAATAAGGACTGGTTTAAATAACGATGTACAGTTCGGGCGGAATAATACATCGTTTTTACATACCTACATTTCATACATGTATATGCTTGACAACAAAACATGTATACAACAGCTTATTTGATGCAGTCAACATATTCACTAACAATATATCACTATACTATAACTTTGTGTAAACAAGAGGATACATAAATCACGCTAATTCAGGCAGATAAGATGATAGCGCATGAGAGAAATGATTTGTCTAGTTAACATCATGCATAGAGCAAAAAATGAAATATATATATCCATTTGAGATAATAATTACAAGAAGACAGCATAAATGTAAACTAGAAAAAGGTAGACATTGCTTGTCCTTTCTGTGAACCCTTATAAAGTCGGTGATTTTCTTAACTCCATCACTCATACGAGGGGAAAGGAGGGAACTCTTCTAATATTGTACTAGGAGGAAAAGCAGCAATAAAGGAAGACACATACTTCACACTATATTTTGATAAAATAGTTAAAATTTCCACTATTTAAAATTCAGGAAACCTTTTATATGGGTTTGTTTCCTTTGTAAATAGAACTATCATAAGTTAAACGTTAAAAGTCCAAATCTCAAGTTGTTCCTGACTGAAGGAAACAAACAAACATCGTTTGGGTGTGTACAGTCATGTAAAAGCTTAGCAGACACATATCAATTCAATCTTAAAACACATTTCATGATAAATTCATTAAAGTCTGATACACGACAGACTCAATAACAAGGCATATGTTAAACACTGTTGAAATAAATTGCCAATGGTTACGGCTGGTTTGAAACAACCGCCATTATAATGAATTTCACATGTGCTTAAGTTAATGTTTGTTGTAACTCAGTAGTGGGCCGTCAGTGGCTTTTTGCATAGTACTGTGCACATTCACTGTGCACATTCACACCGTTTTTAGCCACTTAACGCTGGTGAAAATGAACGTGTTAACATAACATCACAAATACCTTAAAGACCCTTGATGAAAACGTGCTTCCAAAGATAATCCGGTCGCATAAGATCTGTGCTTATGTGAAAAAGAAAGGTATAACAGATATATATCTAAACTTTAATGAAAGTTATAAAGACATATTGTGATATCTTGTTATGCTAGCACATATCAAAAGTTCATTTTGTTATCATTTTGTTGGTGAATAGAGGAGCGTTATGGGTGGAACATTACTTCAATAATCTTTTAAAAATATATATTTCATTACCAAACGTTTTTGACATAGACATCCTATAAATCTATTCATTTGAAGCATTGGACATGCGGGAATACGAAAGTTAACAATCTGAATTTGCCGACCGGATTGAGGAAAAAGTCAATTTGAATATATCCTAGCTAATTTGGAAGGGTTGTTTTATTAAATAGGAAATACTACTACCTTGTAGATTCAAAACCGCAAACAAACAAACGAATTTTATACTCTGATTGCAAAATAGGACGATATAATGACAAATAAAAATAATGTTTTTACATCAGAGAATTAAGACAACATTTGCTATTTCATACGAATTATTTGTTCTAAGAAAACAGATAACTGTTTTCCCTGCTAGTGTTTCTGCGAATGATCAAGCGAAATAACTATGCAAGGTTTACTATCGCAGAAATTTGAGTTCCTTCTCTTCTTGTTAGGTCTTCACCGCCGGACGTACTAGATTAGCAGCTTCGATCATTTTGTGTGTAATCTAGAAACATTCTATTTCTAGAAATAAAGAAACAGATTTATACATTCGTAAGATTAATTAAAAGATTAAACGTACTCCTTTGTTATTCGTTTGTTCCACTAAACTTCTATACTTTATTGGAATCTGTGTATAATGTAGGAAATACAAAATGTTCTATAAAATATAATAGCTATATGTTTCAGTTTTATAGGCCAATAAAGAGACGGGGGCATGTTTTTAAGCATTCAACATCTTTATATAAAAAATATATACGTTTTAGCGTTGGTACCGAATAAGCAATATGACCAATGTCCAATGCGTAGGTCAGTTAAATAAACAAAACTCCCTAACTGGGGCCTTGGCAAGTTTACCCGGGGAGAAATTCCGTTTCTCGCCGGGACTATAAACGATCTAATTATTGTTATTATGGAGACGAAGAGGTGAGTTATTTTATGATTCCTGGAATAGTGCAAGAAACAGAACGCGCCGCGTTCTAGAGACACCTCCTGCTTCTTTCAGATTCCCCGGTGTACAGCAGCAATACATAGGACCTCGGTTTAACGTCTCATCCGAAATATCCTTAGAAATGTTAGTGGAGCGTGAATGGAATCTACGATCCATGGATTACTCGTCCTTAGACAACTGAATATCCTATCTTCATTCCCTTCATTAAAATCGCTTTCTGGGTCAACCACAAAATGAAGTATAAAAACTGTTAATAACATGTTTAAAGTGATATAACTGTTCAAAGTGACCATCAAAATTATAAATCAGACAGTGATTTATACTCATAGAATAATACACATTGCTGTAGTTATAACCCAAAAATAACGATCTGTATATTAACAGTTTCATTCACATTGAATATACAGGAAATTTGTAAAAATCTGTTTTTACTATCCTAGTCAAAAATAAAAAAAATCCATCCTTTCAGTTATGCATATCTTAATTTGTATTTGTCAATAACAAAAATGACTTGGTAAAACTAATTTCTTATATGGTTTTAGAGCATCCACAGTGTTTTGAGCATCATTCCATCATCAACTATAAACCAATGTGGCCATTTTGAAGGGTAATATAACTTTAAAGTTTAAATTACCAATAAAGTATTTCCACCTTATAATGACTGTAATATAAATGTCATTATCTATCGGCATTGTGCAACAATATTTATTTTCAGACGATTTCTTAATTTTTGTAGTTTGCAATTCGTAGAAATGAGAGTCCAGTTCCACATTGGTATTGTCTTAAAAATATCTAAATACTATTCAACTTAAGTCTGACAATGTTATCGCCATCTCTAACAGAATCACTTGATGATTATGGCATATCTTATTTTATTATTTATATCGCCTTAATTCTCTGCTATATTAAAACTTCTTCTGTAAAGCTGCGACAAATTAAGCATATGTTAATCTTTACAATGATCCAAGTATAACCAAATCGTGTCATTATACGTGTACATATCACGTCTGTAACATTCCATCTTTCTTTTTTTGTATAACAAGCAGCATGTGGCCATATGTTTCCCACATCTACACCTTCCGACAGCTACAAAAATCCACAGGATTCCTCCATTTTTATGGCATTATGTGACAGCAAGAATTCATAGCATTCTGACAGACCGAATAGTATTTATTAGAAAAATGCAATGCGTCTGATCAGACAGAATGCAAGTCAACAGAAGGTCATGGAGTCAAGCAAGGTTATAGAATGACACGCTTGTCGTATACAATAATAAACTTTGACCACTGATTATAACCCTAGGTCTGCTTTTTGGAGAGGTTTATCAAGTGCAATAAGTAAGTTAGTAAATGATACATGATATTGACGTATGCAGAAAAAAGGCATTGTAAAAATAATACTGGGTCCCCTAAAGTCTATAAGTCTCATTAACTATACTTACTTTTAACATATACATTAATCGTCTTTTTATTCTGATGAGTTGTTAACGATTATGTGTACAATATTCAAACTTTAAGCATTTCGAAATGGGAATGATTCAACTTGTTAACTGTATTTGGAATAAGTGTGAGCAGTTATTAAAATGTATTGCTATGGTCAATTCATTTTAGTATTTCCACAGGGAATAATAAAAATAAATGTTATTCCATTAAAACAACTATTTTATTCATATTTTCGGCAAAGTTGCCTTTTTCAATATTGTTAGCACTTTTATTATCTACATATTGTCCATCTTTATGACAAGCAGTGAAAACTGAGAGTTATAAAGATGGACAATATGTAAGTGCTTACAATATTTCTAGCTATTGCTATGGTTTTGTCAAAGTTTAAAGCTTTATTTCCAGTTACATTTGTGTTTGCCATTCACAATGGTTATAACAACTTATGACAAACCCGGTATACACATGAAAGGGATCATTAGGTAAATCTTAATAAAGAACAAATGGTATAGAACATACCAAAATAAACTTGTATATTTTTACGTGAATGAAATGGCTTTTATGCAAATTCACACTAATTTAAGCATTGTCTTTTATTCGTAACACTTTTAACACTAACCACTATATTTTTGTAATTTTGTGGGATATTTATTACCTTAAACCAACACTTCATCGTTCTTTTATCAGTAAAAGTTAAAACTAATCAAATAAGTTGACAGAAATCAACGATGCTAGGGGTCAAGTCTATCATTAAAACCCCAGACTTTACATCAATATGTTGAAACAAAGTAATATTAAGTATTATACAACAAAACTTGATTTCTTGGTTCAAGACTGACTTGATTAGAACCGCTAATATTGTTACTGTTAGACCTACTGTTATTATTACCATTATTATTACTATCATTATTATTAGTAGTAGTATTGTTGTATTTAGTAGTGGAAGTGGTGGTACTGGTAGGGGTAGTTGTACAAAGTCTTTTTCAGCTGTGAAATTCTTAAAAAATATACCATGGGTTTACGAAACAGTAGTAGTCCTACTACTACTGCTGTTGCTGCTGTTACTGCTACTGCTGCTGATGCTACTACTACCGCTACTGCTACTGTTGCTGTTGCTGCTCTGCTGTTACTGCTACTGCTGCTGATGCTACTGCTACCGCTACCGCTACTGCTACTGCTGCTGTTGCTGCTCTGCTGTTACTGCTACTGCTGCTGATGCTACTGCTACCGCTACTGCTACTGCTGCTGTTGCTGCTCTGCTGTTACTGCTACTGCTGCTGATGCTACTGCTACCGCTACTGCTGCTGTTGCTGTTCTGATGTTACTGCTACTGCTGCTGATGCTACTGCTGCTGCTACAGTCCATTTCGTAAACCCATTGCATACTTATATAAGAATACTTACACCCACCATTGCCCTACATTATGGAAAGCCAAAAAACAATGCTAGTGTGTCTATCGAACTCCACAACACGTGTTATACTTTTTTTGTACAATACTTTGTCAAGAAATTCTATTATAGAATCACTAGAACACTTGGAGCCAAGCGTCCTCTAAATGAATTCCTCTTAGTTCTTCAGCTTTCTTCTCAGCATATCTCTGAAGATTCACTTTAGTTAATGTTACTCCTTAATACGTTGAGCGTCATTCCTGAGTAGGCTATATTAATGTAAAACACATTGCTGGATGTTGAGGAGGACCACTGAAGAGGGATGTTCAATTCATTTATAATGGCAGAATGTTTTTGCGATCTACATAATGGGTTTAACCTAGTGGTACGATTTATTCTTTTGATAAGAGCAACACAAGACTCATACCTTCATCAGTAAACTGTGCACTAGCTGATGAAATCGTCGACATTCGTGAATGTGTATTATATATGTGATTTATTGCATATTAGATATGTACATATTTACAGCAAATGACAAAATCATAGTTTTTAGGATTTCCTACAGTTGTAATTCTTATGGTGGTTGATCTCTACCATGCCGTGTTGTCGGTATTTCAGGGCGAAAAGTGGGGAAACAGATCGTGTTATCGCTTTCTCGACGGCGGACCGAAGAGTCGAACACACAACAGTTTAAAGGCGAAAACAAGCAACACAAAGAGCGAAAACACTACTTTTTTGTCGAGTTTTCGAGTTGGCGGGTTTTATTATGTTATGTTTTCGTCCTTTATTTGTCATGTTTTCGACTTTCTGGCCGAAAAGAAGAAAACACGATTAGTCGCAAAGTAGCTATAATTTTGTCGTATTTTCGCCTTTCGACTTCGCGGGACGAAATATTGTAAACAAGACAGCTTAAAGTCGCAAACACGACAAACAAATTGCAAGAACGCGACGTACATTTTCGTCAAGTTGGTGGGTACAAATTCGTTGTGTTTTTGCCCTTTACGTGTCGTTCCAATAAAGGGCGAAAATATATTTACACCTCCCAACTCGAAAACTCGCCGAAAAAGCCGTCGTCATTTCGCCTTTTGTGAATTGCGATTTCGCCTTTAACCTGTCGTGTTTTCGCCTTTTGTGAATTGCGATTTCGCCTTTAACCTGTCGTGTTTTCGACTTTTCTCCCCACCAATCAATTGTTTCTGTCAAGTTAATATCCGTTTGAATTCTTAGGAACATACATAACACATTGAAGATATGAGTCATGCTTAAATAACAAAATCGTCTTTGTGACATGCAGAAATCAAAAGAATTGTGTTTTGTATTTGATTGCTTGAGTACGGGATATTCTTTTATGCTTTCTGTACACTTATAAATATGACTTGAAGTAAATGAACTCTAAAAGTGTTCAAATCGTCACAGTTTCGTTTAGGAAGATACTTTCAGAGTGCGTGATATTCTTTCAATGTGTAATGTAGACGGTTGTTTCAATACTGATATTAAATGTTTGTGTCGACAAACAATCAGTTTCTGATAGTTTCGAGGAACAAGATCATTGAAACAAGAAATCAACGGAAGGGGTGAAACTCGGATTAGATTAAGCTTTTCTGGAAAAACAAGCATAGTAAGGAGAACCTTATAGTCGATACGTTTTCTTTTTAAGCCATAGATAGAGGTGTTTCAGCAAATTTAAAAAGCGGAACGTTGAAATTGCTCAATAAAACCCTTACTTGAATAAAATTACTAATTGTGATCACGTGACTGATTAGGTATTGATGCATCTACGACAGTAACATTGTAAGCAAATGTACCAAAACCTGGAAATCGCAGAGAAGAATATTTAGTATAATTAAAAGTTACAGAAAAGCACTGTTTGTCGTGTTTTACCTGAAGTAAACATTGTTCTTAACTGCATGACTAAATAGTTACTGTCAAAGCCCATGAGTTATATCATTTTTAATTGTATATGTTTTCACAGTTTGCCATACTTTAGGATCCAGTCAAATCTTCCCAATTAATTAAAAAACGCAACATGCCATTTTCCACTCTATATCTTCTTATGAAAATCATTGTTTTACTTTTTATTAGTAGGAATGTAACATAACAGCGGTACGCTTAAGTTCCGCCTATCTCTATACAATTATTTTTTTATGTAAAAGTCGCTTATATGTCTATATTACTTGATTAAACCACTTTATTGCTGCATTTCGCTAAAGAGCCCTTGAAATAAATTTGCTTATCATATAATAAACCAATAACCTATATTTATTAAAAAGAATTTTTTATACAGCTCGTTTAGATGTACATAGTCCACAAGTCCATAAGTACATTTGTCTCTAAGTTTAATTGTGTGATAACAGTTCGAATGTATACAATTTAAAGTAATGCATCCATCAATTTAAAGTAATGTTTCCATCAATTTAAAGTTATGTTTCCATCAATTTAAAGTTATGTTTCCATCAATTTAAAGTAATGTTTCCATCAATTTAAAGTAATGTTTCCATATTTTAACTCGTGGTACCTCGAGGACTGGTAAATTGCCGTTTTGTTTTTGGCTGCCTGTTACCTTGATATTTTCATTTATCTACATAGTATAATAAAGTAAATACTACCAGTTGAACTGTTTCTCATAGTTGTTTCAAAAAATGCATACTCGTAAAATACTGTTTTATAGTGTTTGAATTGTGTATTCTATTGTAATATGTATGGTGATGTATCAATAAAAGTAATGATATTGCATGTTAAAGACAAATGTGCTGCTGGCCTAGATTTATATATAAAAAAAGCTAGTATGCAGCCCGTTATCAATTAATTGTTTTGACATATTTTAGGCTCATGAAACTTTGCTGAAAGGCTTTTGCGTTGATTATTATGTAAAAGAGAGAAGAGAGATATTAATATTATACACTCAGTTCCAAAAGAAAGTGTGCACTTCTTAATTTTAAATATTTTAACACCCCGTCCTTTCTCGTTTAAAAACACCATTAAAAGAGCGCACTCAAAATTAAAATGTTCGCCATATTGTACGTAAACAGATCTCAATTTTGGTACCAAATATACAGGCTTTCGAAAAGTAGTCGATGAAAATCACGAAACAAGTGCCCTTTCTTTGAGTATATAAGTTTTGACTATGCGAGACCTCGGGAAAATGGCGATATTTGAATTACTGTGAATAATACGAAATTACCGGAGACATAAAAGTGGCAAATTTCTTTGTGTCTCAGTGATGGCATATCAATGTTTTGTTTTGGAGAGTAAGTATTGTACAAGAAAAATAAAGTAACATAAACTTTTTGGAAGATTTAAAAAAAATGTTCTCGAGTAGGTTATTCAGCGTTGATCTGCTAGTATAAAATGCCTGACCTCAAGTACACAGCAAATGATTCTGATAATGATGTGCATAACCATAGCAAGTATTTGTTTACGTTTTGTTTTTGTCCCATTTGTTTTGGAACACCCCTCGGTACCTGATTCTGTTTCTAACTTAGTTTGCAAGTTGCATCAACATAACTCCATTGGCCATGATGTCACGGTGTTTTATATATAGTAACCATCATATGTTTCGAATAAAATGAGCGAAAATAGGAAATATCTAGTCCTGGAGCTACGGAGGCACTGCCAATTTCGCGCAGAAAAAGCGAAAACTTTATGATGATTGGAACCTGGGTAGTAAATAGTTGATATCTGTGAGCCATGCATAGTTTCGATAGTAAATCTTTGCAACATTAACATCCTAGTAACTCCGAATGTATCTTATATTCCTGTCTGCGGTACATTTTTTATTATTTCAAGACAATAGATCTATGCTTTTAATATTTCGTCATAAATGCCCCGGCCCAATACTCAAATTTTAACAAGGAAAGTCGAATGAGATTTTTTTTTTACAGATTTTTACTTTTATCAATGAGCATAAAATCTTATACGTTGTACGAAATTATAGAGGTTTTTTTTGTATATCTGGTTATTTTCTAGGAATATAAACAAATGATAAAACTCTAAGACTTTCTCAAAATTATGATGGTTACTTTGACCGGCAATACCACTCTAAAATACATACGATAGCTGATCAGAAGGTTATGTTGTTGTTTTTTTCTTTTCTAAAAATATGTGGCCTTTGTTGCCGTAATTGGCGACCTGATATAATTTGCTTGTAGGGTTGTGGGCGGTCTAAACTGTTCTCCGGTGCCTTAATTATAAACAAATTAGTATTGTCTTTGACTAACCTTATGACTTGGTCTTGCGACTTCTTAAACACTTCAGTAACACATTCCTTCCACGTGTTATATCTTAATATTTTACAGAACCAAAATACCGACATATGAAATAGATTTATTCTGTATGGATAGCTGCACTCACTACCCTGTTCGCTTAGTTTCAAGAAATTGGTAAGAAGAGTGCAAGTTTTATGTATGTACTAATTAATCAGTGTCCGATTTTCAGTGCACGTACATTGGTGGGTTAGAATTACAGTAGATATATGTGTAAACATACATATAAGCCACTACCCTTTCTAAAACGAGACATATAGTGAACAAACTGTGTTATATTTTATGATAAAAAAGGCACGTTTCTCAAAGGCGTCGTGTGGTAAAAGACGTAACGACGAAACGTATTCTAGAAAGCGCGTTCAATTGCATTTCGTGTTTAAAAGTTATAAATATGTTTTGCTATGCGTTCGATGAAGTTCGGGGCATTTTTTAAAAAGAATATGACGTGTTAGAATCGAAATACTAATATATACATTTACTTTATCGTTGTACACTCAATCTCTCGGAGGCGACAATAAAATACACTCAGGAATATATTTATCAGTATTTAATTCAAATGACATAACCAATCAGAATCCACATCATAACATACGTACGTTAGAATGATGCAGAAATATCTTTTATTTCTGAAAGTCCTTACATAACAGCACTGGGGATTGTCCTCAAATGAAATACCGAACATATTAAATAAATTGTAAAAGACTTTTACGCCATTCGACTTTGCCGTTATTCTATAGGCGGATCCATGAATTAAACTGTTCAAATACTTATTTAAAACCCAACGACTGCTTTAAGAATAGAGCGATATCTCTATCATAATTAGAAACCTATCAAAAAAGGTGGAGTACATATTTTGGCCAGAATTATAAAAAGAAGTTCATTATAGTCAAAAGAATAAGAAGTTTTTCGAATTCATATGTGCGGTTGGGGAATAAAGGGCTGACGGTTGTCTGTCAAAGGCAAATCAGGAAGTTTCGTTTAATGTTTATATAGCACGGTGTTATGGGGGTTAGTATGCATGTTATAAAGGCGTTAACCCATTAGTGCCTAGTGTCTATTTAAATTTATACATTTCACACATTATATACGCTCCATAGCAGACGAGCCAATTTAAAGAAAAACCGTTCATTAAGGATAATGTGACAGTGACGTCACAGAAATGTGCAATATCGTTGTGTAAATCTGCTTGATGATGCAATGATAAATGCGTTTCTTGCGCGCATGATGTACGTTTATATTCACTACTTTTAAAGTTTTGTGTACGCATATAATCTATTACGTCACTGTCGCATTATCCTGAATGAACAATAGACTTGATCAGATTGAAGGTCAAAATTCTGGCCAAATTGTAAAAAAAGCTAGGTATGCAGGCGTTAAACCGGATAACAAATTTGCAAAACAGCACGAGCATAGTGGCATTTTGACAACACTGACCGGGACTTGTTTATTTGATTATATTGTTTTGGACAGCAGCCAACGGTAATAGTCGAGGAATGCGAATGAGGTTCTTGGTAACTGTGCATCAAGTGCGGCACTGTACAAGAGGGACATTACCATGCAAGAGATGCGTTACTATGCAAAAGGGATAGCACATCATTTAACATAACGCAGTAAGTTTGTCTTACCGAACATGGCTGAAAGATGTAAAACGGATTAAGAATGTAGGTGAATGTACAAAGCAAATAAGCAGGAAAACACCATTCCAACTGGGTTGGTATGCAACTATATGCGCGCATATGTTACAAATAAAGCAAATCTGAAAACAGCTGTTTTGTGTCCTTGAATGCACTCGAAAAGATCACGAAATCATCAGTAACTAGTTAGTTAGACTATTGTTCTGATATTGCTTAAACAGCATTATTGACACATTATAAAACATACGGTGTTATAAACATCTTAAATAAGTATCATTTTTCACTTCAAACACTTTCGGTTGCGAAACGAATTCTAACAACTTAAAATAATCGATCTTGAGACTCGCCCCCAAACGGAATCACCATCGAAGACAGAATGAGATAGAGAGGTAATGTGGAAACATTGTGTCTTGCCGAACGACACATTCACTGATACTACTAGTTGAGGACGAACCAGGGAACCAGGGAACCTCCGATCCCGAGACGAACCGCACACGTGTAAGTGGCTCCATTAAACCTATATTTAGATCAAAGCAACTCTTCCCGGAACACGGCCAATTTCAAACTTCATTAAAGTGATCCCTGAATGGTTCCCCATCTAAATTTGTAAAAGCGTTACATGAAATGCATCACTTGGCTTACGACCAACACAAAAACCTTCACATTACTCCCTAAACCATCCAGGTAGAGGATCAAACACAAAACAAAAAAAACTTCGCCCAACCTACAGTAGCTTGTTTTTTAAAAAAAAAAGTGTTTTGCAGGATAATTTTTTTAAAAAACCTCGTTTCAGTGTAATGGTCAGTGAGCGAAACAACTTTTCCCGTCGTAGTATTATCAGAAACCAGTGATCATATTGTAAAAATAGTTCATGTGTTCTTCAGATGATCCTTTATGTTCAAACTGTCACGATTCTCCAAAACCATCTGCTGATTTTGGAGGTATAATGTTCGAATTGACAAAATGTGAATTTCTACTAGTAAGATTGTTCAAAAGATGCATATTTGTCAGAATTATGATAGGTTGGGGTTGGACAAATCGAAATTTGTTAAATGTAGTGACAATATCTTATTAAAAATGCATTACATGTACTATATTTTCTCTAAACTTTACTTTAAATGAACAAAATGTCCCCAAAAGCTTAAAAAGGTACATGCAATGTGTTTTAAAATAACATCTAAGGCTATATTCCAGCAGTAGCTTAACAATATTATTAAGTCACATCTTACGATTTTCCTTACGTATATCATTCAGAAAGGGAACTATGTATTGCAGTATGTGGAACAGATATTAAAGCTTTTGATAGATGAAGTTTATAATTATAATGTAACACAATCAGTATAATAATGAGAACTTTAGTAATTCAGATAAAGAAATCACTTCATATGCTTCTGGAATATGCTCCAAGGTGGTGAAGAAATCATCTATGTCTATATAAAATTCAGGGACAAATAGAAATATACAAGTGTTTATTGTTTCCCAGTGTGTTATTTGCAAAATTTCAGCGTAGAGTGTTGTTTTCAAGTATAAATTGGTACATAAAGCTGTAGGGAAGACTACTAGGTCAATCGCGCAAACAGATATCATTGGTCGCCGCCGTAGATCTACATTTCGGCAACCAATGAAACACATTCGGCAAAAACTGACTGGGAATTGCAGTCAGATAATTCTATCTCCTATTGCGGCACTCAAATTACATTTTAAGGCATAACATCTGGGAGACATTCCGGGGTCTCAGCCAGACGAAAACGTAAACAAACTTTCCCTCAGGACCGGACCTTTATAAGATTTAATTCAAATATCATAAAATCTAGGGAAGCCTATTTCGATCTGAACCCCTTTGTATCTAGTGTCTATCAAAATAATAATATACCTCTCACACAACTACGTTTCGCAACAGATGATGACAATACTGTTGTTCGATATGGATTTTTGGATCTGCAAAACATCCCTATTCAAAAAAATAGACTTGTACATATTGGAAATAAAGAACCCTACTATGAAAACCTAGGTATGAATGTGTTGATACCTTATTACTAACAATAGCTCTCTCGAGACGATAAGGTCTTATAAAATATTTTAGATTTTCAATGACAACCAAAACTTGCGCCGATCCGGCCTGTCTGCAGATGGGTAAAATAAATTTGCCCACTATAACATATATTGTGATAACCGCTCCTCAAGTCATCTACTGAAAAGATATAACAAAACAAACTTGGTGCTTGTCTTGAAAAGATAATCACCAATAAAAGTAGAGGATTTGATTTTGGTGCTGTAAAATTTTGAACAAATACGGTGCTACATTGACCCCCTCCTCATCCCGTTGTTGTTTCGCATGTCAGTTTCTATATTGTACTGAACATTGAAATATTTGTAATCTTGAAATGTCAAAAAAAGTCACGCACACAAAAGCTATTCCTTTTTCGCCAACAGCTTCTTCGCAACATATGTTTCTATGGTTTCATTCGACATTTCAAACTGTTACCCGCTATTTCTTTAAGACATTGATCACGTAGTCATGCATTTTACACAATTTATACATAAAGGAGTTGTTGATACATTCATCGAGCGTTTTTATTATGTTTATTTACACTATACTAGTCAAATTAGAGATATTTGTGGTTTTTGTCCACCTTGTAGAACACAGCCGTATTACAGTAAACTCAGCATATAGCCAACTCCATATGGCCATTTAAATATGTCATATCCTTGAAGCATTTTCATAATTAATAAAGAAGGAAAGAAATCGAGTCATGAAAATGTGTTCCTTATAATTATCCGATATTTTGCAATATGCGGAGTCCTTATGCACGGAGTTTACTGTTTTATGTTACTGCACAAGGCCACTTTCTGGCAAGAGTAACAGAGCTGTAAACTGTGCCGTAAAAAGAACAGTAACTATATCTTTATTACCAGCAGCTGTTGAGTGTACTTGGCAAATGGCAGAAAAATGTCGTAAATGACATTATTAATCACTGCAGTTCACAACAGGCTGTTTGCAGCACATGATGTCACAAGTACCAACCAATACATCTACTTGTATTCTGAAGGTGAAAGCGTACACAATTAGTAGTGTGTGTAAAACCTATAATGCGCATAATGTAATGTAATTATGTAATTATTACAATGTACCTGCATAGTTAATATGTAATGTAAGGTGTATTGTTTGCCTTATTTGTTGCCGTTTCTCATGATTTGATGGTTCTTACTTCTGTTGGTTAGTCTGGCTGTTTGTGAGGACTGCCTTTGATGGTGTTAAGAGGTTACGCACTTGGTTGTGTATTTTAAGTACATGTAATTTTGTAAAGCAAATCATCTATGAACATCAAAAAGTTCCCTTCATTTGCCAGTAAATGTGTTACTTCTGAATTAGTTTGACTCACTTTAATTATTGATTTAAAAGTTAAAAGTGGTATTTCGTCGAGAGTCTGTTTAATTAAAAAGTAATGCCATCAGATACATGTCTTGAAAATATATCACAAAATTGAACTCTGAATATAGTTTTGTTACAGCACGAAATGAAACTTTTAGGGTATTTCTTATTGCGAATGTTGCAAATGCATGCCAAAGTGTACAATAAGGCCGGGAAAAGGGATTTTAGACTCGCAACGCCATGTCTTGTAGCTACTTGGCCCTAATTCCATGCTTATTCAGAAATCGACAGAAAAATGTTACACTTTTTTCTGCCACCTCATCATATTTTTTTCAATGAAAAGGAAAACAAAACAATTGAAAAATCTTTTGAGACAATAGCATGACAAAGTAAAAAATAGAACAGGTATATAAAAGTAACGCAATCTCTTTTATTTCCAGTTATTCCGCAATGTGCCAAGAGTCAATACTTTTTAGAAACGTACTACTTATGCCTCTTTATATTGTATAAAGAACGTCGAATAACAGCAAGGAAACTTTGTCATTTTGATATATCAGAAATTTGTACATTTAGCTAACACTAGTATTGGTAAAACTTGTAAAATTCCATAATGTCATGTTTATTGCAAGGTTGAAATGTTCTTCTAAACGCGGCAAACACAAACTACTTGTGTCGTAATGGAGGCGTTTTAACTCTGTCATAAAGTTAATAGAAATGGTAGATATAATTTTGCTTAAAAATGACAGCTGACATGACATTCATTGAAAAAGTATATAATTTTGTTTAACATGATACTTGTATCAATTAAATAAATTGCTTACATAATCAAACATAGAAAATACATTATTCTATCACTCAGATTGGAAATCATTTCTAAGTGAGCTACAGAAAAGCGGACAATAGTTACCTCCCCTTTTAAATATAAGTGTTATCTAACCCTTACCTAACTAACTTTCTAGACTGTACTTTATTAAATAATGAAAAGTACATTCAACTTCTTCGAATTATTTTCTTAATATATCAACAATTAAAATAATCAAATAAGGCAAAACGCTTGGCAGTGGCATTAAAGCACAACTCAGCCGTTCCTCTAGAGTTGATAGCATTATTACTCTCTCATTCTACAAACGATATGTGTTGTTCTTATATTAGATATGGTTTTGTTGCACTCTTAAATAGAAATGAAAAATCAAATGATACCAGAACATCTGAGTGGAGGAAATCCACCGTCTGAACATTGTTTTTTATTTTTAATTTGTTTTAAGCTCCCCAGTGGTGTTTTTGCCACTGACCGTTCCAAGGCGGTGCCCCACTGTGTTCCTTTAATTGTTCGTTTTGTCCTCGTGTGTTTGCTTTGTATGCTAGTGTGTGTTGGTAGTGTATATGGTGTGTGTACTGATTGTGTGTGTGTGTCGTGTGTGTGTGTGTGTGTGTGTGTGTGTGTGTGTGTGTGTGTGTGTGTGTGTGTTTTTTTTGTGTCCGTGTTGGGTGGGGGGGGGGTCGTTTTGGGAGGCTGCGTTTTGGGACGTGGCCCCCCCATTCCCTGTTTGATTTTTTTGTTTTTATACTGGGTTTAAAATAAATTGCGATTTACTGTTGTAAAAACAATTGTATTTTCTCCTTTCAATGTCAGTGAGTTCACAGGGATAAGCACAAAAACGGAGAAGAACTTCCATTACATTAAAGGGGCACTCCCTACATCTAACAGATTTTTTTCTCGAAACATAAATAATGTGTTCAATGAACGTAAAATAATAAATAAATACATTTTTAAAGAAGAACATCTATCGAAAAATGCCCCATTTTAGCACAATTAGTCAATTTAGAGGCCTTCTGTAATAAATCGCATCCACCCATTAATTGTACAACAACAACATTACATATATTATTGAATGGTTTACGGTACTGCAGCATATTTCAAACCGCTGATTTTACCGATAATGACTGGGAATGCATAGCTGAAACTTTTAGGTTAAGTTATAATACTTCCAAAGATTATATTATTTATATTTTGGAGGTTATTTGTTCGGCATCAGTTATAGGGTATGTCCCTTATAACTAACAAGAACTATCTTTTTAAAAGATGGTAGGCGTGATTTTTGAGTATTTGAAAGAAAAGGGTAGCTAGATTTTATAGTTAAACTTCCTGTCAACTTTTATCTTTATGCAATATGTGAGAGGGTGAGAAAAATATTGAAACACCTTTAATCACAGGCTTTAATAGTTTTGAAAGTTGAAGCATATTCTTTCCTGAATCTATGTTAGTTATGTACCTGTGAAAGACATGTAGATGCATGAAGTACAATGTACTAGTATGTCTGTCAGACCGCGTACAGTACCACGGTATCAATTATTATAATAAACGCTTTTGAACTCATATCCTTCAGGCAATAAAAACTCCACGGCACACTAGGTACTGTGTAAAGAAATGCTTGTTTCATTACAGCATCAAAGATAATTTAATGATATTGATGATTACTACACAGTAAAATGTGCCTTTGAAACTTTTTATATTAAATACATAACTTACAAAAAAAACTATTTCATTATAAAGGTATTATTGTTATGTCGTACATTTTCCCAAAAATCAGTACCATTCCTGCAAAATGAGCACAATGACATGTAATGCTGAGACTCTGTTATAACTGAATTAAGTTCCCTTCAGGCAAACATATCTGCAAGCTCTTATTTTTTATAAAGAATATTTTCGGCGCCAATAACAGCGTCACGAAAATTTAGAAAAGGTGCTCAGGTGCTTTATATATCTTGAGCACACAGTTTTTTTGCAATCTTCAGCCCGGATTTACGTCAAAAAGTATAACGAGCGCAATTGATGCTGGAGACCATGCTACGATGACGTCGTTAAAAAGACGTCATTTGTGCTATGTTTGTGATGACGTTTCCCGCGATTTTCGATGTCTTATAGAAACAAATCAACAAAAGTAGAGTTTTAACCACAAAACAAACAGAAAAAGTGTTGGTATCGGTGTAATAGTACGTTAATTTCACTCGTGAACACCAAAAGTAGTTATTTTCACTCGTGGTTGCGCCACTCGTGAAAATATCCCTTTTGGTGCCCACTCGGAGAAAATATAATAGGGTTATTAGTATAGTAGCGTGATCCAGCATGCCGGATTTGCTCGAGTCGTGCGTCGGATCATACGAGTGCGTAGCACGAGTTTGATCCGACCTCGACGAGAGCCAATCCGGCTTATGGATCACATTACTATACTAATAACCCTTTTATTATATACCTTTTGACACTTGTCTGCGCGAATAAACTAAATTAAAATGATATTCTAAGCATAAAATTGAAGAAAAACCCTTTTTAGCGCGAAATATACGAAGTATGCGACGCCATTTTATTGACGTCATCGTATAAACAAATAGTAACGACCCAGTCAAAAGCGACGTTATTAACGTCATGTGCATTTTAGAGCCAATTGAATGCACTCTTACAAATTTTGCCGCGCTATTTGTATTCCACGTACATACAATACGGAATTTTTTTCTGTCAGGCCGTATTTGATGGCTGAATATAGGCTGTATTTTTGGCAAAATAATTATAGATATATAATAAAACGTGATATTGCACCTTAACCAACAATTATCCTCTATATCATTCTCCTGATTGATGGTCTATCAAATAAAAGAACGAAAGACATAGAAATTTCGTTATATTTGATCAGAAATTTCATTATGGGATCAAAATATCTATTTTTGCACATACATCACTATGTAGCTAGGTCTGTACGTCATTGTGTTTTAGGCAAACATTGTATTCTAACGCAGTACCGATGTAACGTCGTTTCTGATTGGTGACGTCGTTTAAATTTGCGACTATTAAATAACGTATATATAGTCGCAAAATTCGAACGGCGTTTTAATTATCGCATTTAGACACATTGTGCGCTAGAAAAGGGATAACTATTTAGTGATTTTGATATTTGCGACCGTATATACGGTTTTAATGGTCGCAAACAGTTTTAACAGCTCCGGCTAACGCCGTCGCCGTTAAAAATATTTGCGACCATTAAAAACCGTATATACAGTCGCAAATATCAAAATTACAAAACAGTTATTCCTATAATGTAAGGTAGGAATATCATTTTCTAACGCAGTACCGATGTAACGTCGTTTCTGATTGGTGACGTCGTTTAAATTTGCGACTATTAAATAGAGGATAATTGTTGGTTTCGGTGTAAGATCACGTTATAATTTCACCGAGCAGGGCACAAGTGATATTTTCGCGGACAGAGTGGCGCAGCCACTATGAAAATAACAACTTTTGGTGTTCACGAGTGAAATTAACGTGATATTACACCGACACCAACAATTTTTCTGTTTATTTTATGGTTAAAACTCTACTTTTATTGAGTTTATTTCTACAAAATATCGAAAATCGCGGGAAACGTCATCAGAAACATAGCGCAAATGACGTCATTTAAACGACGTCATCGTCGCATGGTTTCCAGCATTAATTACGCTCTGTATACTTTTTGACGTAAATCCGGGTTAAAGATTGCAAAACAGTGAAAAATAAAAATGGTAATCCACTGTTTCAAAACTGTGGATTATCACTTTTATTTCACTGAGAAAACTCTATTATTCACTGGAAAACATAAAATAAATAATATATATATAGTCGCAAAATTCAAACGGCGTTTTAATTATCACATTTAAACACATTGTGCGTTAGAAAAGGGATAACTATTTAGTGATTTTGATATTTGCGACTGTATATACGGTTTTAATGGTCGCAAACAGGTCGCAAACAATTAACAGCTCCGGCTAACGCCGTCGCCGTTAAAAATATTTGCGACCATTAAAAACCGTATACACACTTGCAAATATCAAAATTACAAAACAATTATTCCTATAATATTACCTGAAATCGTGATGTTGTTACCCCAGAGCGGCAGTATGTTGACTGCCTGTAAAAGGTCAGAACATGGTACAAATGAATGTGTAAACACCATTTCGCTCCTTCATTCTTTTGTGTATAAATCTGACTATTGATACATGTAAGGATTGCATTTTTTAGTTTTAAGGCATATTTTACTTGTTGTAAATTTATAAAAATACTTACCAATTTAAATGAGTAATTACATTATTTCTGAATTTTATCATCTCACTTTAATTCATTTACTATATGCAAATAGAGATAAGTCAGTATAAAATATAAAAAAAAATTCGTTTAAAATTTCTGTATGATTGGAAAACAAAATTCCATGGCCCAGGAGTCTTTTCTAGAAAATTCGTTTTCAACACGAGCCCAGCAAGTAGTTTTGTAATAGCACATAAGTACAGTTAAATGTTTAATCCCCGCGATCCCCGCAAGGGGTTCGATATCAAAGGAAGATAGATAAGACGTTCTTGTAATTTTCGATCGCTTTAAGAACATTGCGAAAACTTGCCAAATTCGTGCCATAGAAGTGACAGAACAAAGATGCTAGACAAACACGCCATGTCTTATGGGTACTTTAATTTTTTCAACAACTTTTTTTGCCATTCCCGAATTCGACCCTTTTAAGGAAACAAAATACAACGAACTAAACCTATAAGTTATGTTTTCTATCACAACCTCATTATCTTTTTATGTTTAAGAAATCAGACGAACTTTTAAGTTTAGTTTTGCAGGAATGAAATATAAATAAAATATTATTTCTAGTTGTATGGCAATGTGCCAAGAGCTAATTTTTTTTTTTGGAACCATGCGATTTGCATGAAGAGAAATGAAAAAAAATGTTGATTGAAATTATTGAAAACCGTTATATGACGACATGGCTCTCTTGTTATTTTGAAAATGCAGGCATTTGATACTTACATATCGCTAGTTCTGGAAAAAATGTAAATATTTCAAAACGTCATGTATATTTTGCAAGATTGAAGACATTGTTGACATTATTATATGAATACGACATAAAACGAACCACTCATACCGTAATGGATGTATAACTATAAATTTAAACTTAAGTGACAGCTGACATGGCATGCATCCAACAAGTGTAAATGTGCTCAACACAATACTTGTATCAATTAAATAAATTGCTCCCGCACTCAGGATCAAAATAATTGTTTGGCACACAGAATGGGAGTTGGACAATAGTTACCTCACCTTGTGAATATAAAAGTTATCTAACCGTTACCTTGCAAACTTTCTTAACCGTGCATTTGAACAGTACAATTTATTTGTTCATACAGGTTCCTACTGAAGATTCTTGACAAAACAGCGTATAATGTCAAGATCAGACTACTGTCTCTATGTCATATCCTGTGATTCTCAAAATATTTCTACAGTAAACTCCGTATATAACGACTCCGGATATTACGAAAATCCGGATATAAGGAACACTTTTTCTCTGCCCGATTTTTTTTCTTTCTTCATTTTATATGAAAATGTTATATGGGTGCAATAAACTCTGGATATAAGGAACCATTTAAATGGTCCAAAGGAGTTCGTTATAAGCAGAGTTTACTGTATTCAATAATCTTAGATAAAGCAAACAGCTTGGCAGTGGTGTTAAGGCATAACTCAGCCGGTTCAAATCGAAACTTTTGTTTTGTAAATGCTTTGTGTACGCTGTTTTGTTGCACTTTGAAAATAGAAATAAAAAGAATTAATACCAGCACATCTGTATGACCTGATTCATGGTTTTATATCTTATTTGTTTTATACTGGGTTTCAAATTGCGATTTACTGTTGTAAAACCAACAATATGTTAAGGACTTCAGAATTATAAGCGCAAAAAACGGAAAATAACTGCAAGTAACTAATAAAAATACTGAAACATCGTGCAGACTTTACTTGTTTGGAAAGTTGAAGCACATGCTTCCTTGAATCTATGTTCGTTTTGTACCTGTGAAAGACATTCAGAATCAAGAATTACGTCTATCAGGCTGTTTAAAGTACCGAGGTATTAACGCCGAAATTAAACGCTTTTGAACTTAGATCCTTAAGACAATATAAATTACACGTCACACTGGGTACTGTGTAAAGAAATGCTTGTTTCATTACAGCATCAAAGATAATTTAATAATATTGATAATCACTACATAATGGAATGTTCCTTTGTACCGTTTCTATATTAAATACAGTAACTACAAAACTAATCTCAATTCGTATTAACTGTATTACTTTTATGGCGTATATTTCCAAATAAAATCAGTATTATTCCCGGTAGAATGATCTTTAAAACAAACAATGACATGGGCTGTTGATATATTCAATTACGTTTCCCCGCAGGTAAGCATATCTAAAAGTTCTTTCTTCAATAATGACTATTTTTCGGCGCCAATAAAAGCTCCACGAAAATTCAGAAACGGTGTTTAGGTGCTGTAAATGTCTTGAGCACACAGGTTTTCAGGCTACTTTTACTTTGCAAAAAGGTGGTTGTATTTTCACATTTTAGAAACTATATGCATATTTATATTTTGTAATCTGTGTCTATCAATAAAGTTTATGTTGTTGTTGTTGTTGTTGTTAAAATTGTTGTTGTTGCAGAGTCTGACTTCTCATGAAAGTCTTATGAATCAATAAAATGTCTTTTGGAGAAGCAATGGTAAAGGAGTAACTATAAGTAACTTTCTTTTATCCTATAATTCACATGTATACATGTCTCTATATTATAATGATCAAACTAAGGTAAATCTGTTTTTCAAGTTGTAGATGACGTTAATCAAAATACCATTAGCAATTAATTACTCATATACAGTAAACTCCGTATATAACGACTCCGGATAAAGCGAAATTCCGGATATAAAGAAAACATTTTCTCTGCCCGCGTTTTTTTTCTCTTTCTTTTTTTATATGAAAATGATACATGTATATATCAAACACCGGCTATAAGGAACAAAAATTAATAAATGGTCCCAATCAGTTCGTTATAAGCGGAGTTTACTGTAACGAAAAATGAATAATGATAGAGTTATGTTCTACTTAGTCGATTGGACGTTATATTTATGTAATATTTTTGTCGCATCCTCATGAAAACGCATTGTAATCAAGCATTTCTGATGTTTGCGTTTTTGTTTGGTTTGGAGGCTTTATTGCTTGATTTCGGGGCGTTCTGGCTTAGAGGCGTTCTTATTTGGAGACGAGCAAGTCAGAGTTATGGAACTTGATGGTACAAATGTGTAACCTTATTTTGTGACCCCACAGTTCAAACTCCAATATTTTCATTACATTTGACAATAAATCTGGCATGCAAATCCTTCGCCAAAAGCGACGCCGGCGCTCGGGTGAGTAGAATAGCCGGACTGTAGCCGATGTAAAAACACAGATAAACAAATCAAACAGCTAGAATGAGCTTGCGAAGTTTGCGCTAATATTATACAAATGGCCAAGCATATATCGGTTAATCAGAAATATGTTACTTTCCCGAAAGAAGATGATAGAGCGCGAACTACTTGTCCTACTTCAATATGTAGTTTTCTCACAGTTCAGAAATATATGCCGACTCAGGATTTTTGGACCGCTTGAAAAAGTCTTCTATGGATTGCTTTTCGGGAGTTACTATCATGCATAAAAGCTGATGTGTATAATTCCTTATTACATGATGTTTCGAATGATGTTTTTTTATCAAATAAAAAGAGCAAAACCTGTTTTGTATGATATTTGAAAAGCAAACAATAATTTATATCTTAAAATGTCGATACAAAGCAACACAAAAACAACAACAACAACGATTGATCGCTTTGCAGACCTATGTTATGTCCCAAACTTTAAAACCAAAAACTCAATAACTATTGTCTTGTTTCTCGACAGTTTACTAGTATTTCATATATTGTAAAATTACTGTAACAAATAGTTTGCGACACATTTAATGTTTCACATTACTGTTTGTTTTCTTTACATTTTTGAGTGACTTGTAACAAAACATACAAAAACGGATAGGTCCGGAATGATTTGAACAGGCTCGGCAGTGTCCGACTCTTATTAAGTCTGTCCGCGGTAGATTTATTGTAAACATTGCTTACTTCAAGTTGATACACTTATCGAACATACAATCTTATGCAACATGCATTAGGAAGGCTACTTGCCGTCCGTGTCTGTAAACAGCCAATATTGATATATCCAAATTATGTTTTTATACTACATCAACTGTTTTAAGCAGTAACATACTTTAAATAGCTACTTTTTAATCATCCCTCGTGCATGTGGCATTTGTGCCACTCGTAAAAATATCACTTTTAGTGCCCACTCGGTGAAATCATAACGTGCTATACTCTATTTCTTAACTCTTTGCAAGAACAGTGCTCACTCCAGAATAAATATTAACTTGATTTTCTTGTTAACAAAAGAATTTGCTTTTACCAGGTGCAAAGGTATGTCTCTTTAGATTTATAGGTATATGATTGCAAAAATATGTTGTTGCAGAAATTGCTAAAATTTACGAAGCAAAAATTTAGTTATTTTCTTAATTATGACAAAACGTATTTGGCTCATCAAATATACATTAATTTAACGGTTGCAGGTAAATAGAAATTTTAGACTTCTTTTGAAGTGGTAAATAAAATGCAAGTTATGGAAAGGAATGTTAACTAAGGAGTAATCAGTACTTGACCGTAATATATCGCAATTCACCTGGCGGAGTTTTTCTACGCGTTGCTCAAGTTTTTTTCTTACGCATCGCACAACCTTGGAAATTACGTCAAAATGGACGTACCGTGATTAAATAAGTAATAAAACACAATTGAATTTCATTGAGTCAGTTTTTGTCCTACAGGTGGTAGATAAAAAGCGACTTTTGTCTTTTGTAAACTGTAATTAATTATTCAAATTAAATGTATTTCAAGTTTCCATCACTTTGTTTAGTATCCTTTTCTCATCCCGCACACGTTTGGCTCTGTCACAAAAAATAAAAAAAAAGTGTATGATATAATATATTCATAGCAAATGTATTCCGTGCATTGAAGCCAGATACCCCTGCAGTTCATTAACGGCTCTGGCAATTAATGAAATCATAGCAAATTATCGGCGCGTGCTGAGATATTCTGTTAGAAATAAGATTGTATAGATAAGACTTGTATATTGTCGGAGATAAGGTTCTAATCTGTACTTTACACCCTGTTTCTCACCTTTAGCCAGACTCCGACATCTGCATCAACAGCGGAACATGTATTGGTATGCACATTAATGAGTGCAATATATGATTAATGTATATTTTTGTAGTTATCATTAATGTATAATTTGTCAGACATTTATAAGCGAGAGTATGTAGCGACAACGCCTTTACAAATGGGAAATGTGTTCAAAGAAATTCTGTTGTTTAATTAAGCGTAAAATAACAAGACATATTACTCAGAAAAATGAATCTTCAGACTATGAGAAAAGGTAACAGTCAAGGGTAAACACTGCAGCTTAAATTTAAGTTTAAAGAAAATGCTTTCGTCAAGTGCAGAAAGGTCAGGACATCATGTTTTTTACGGCTCTTCACTTGTCAAGCTAACAATGTATCGAATTATAGATCACGCCAGTTATACGTCAGCAACATAGGTGCTCTTCTTTTCAAAGGCATCATAAAATGTATATGCACTAGAAGCATTATGTTGGAGTTCTCGCCCAGGGAATATGTAGTCACGACCGCTCTTTCCAACTGTGTAACAGTCACGTAATTCATTCAGTCATGTGGCTTTTATCATTTTTCGATACAAGAATGTACTAAATCATCATCATCATTCGTCATTCATCATCATCATCATCAACAACAACAACAACAACAACAACAAAAACAACATCATTTTCATTCATCATACCCATCGCCATCAGCAGTAGCATCATCATCATTTTTCACCGTTATCATCATCATCATCATCATCATCTTTATCAATTTTATTATTATCATTTTTTTATGATTATTATAGACGTCCATTCAGTCAATGTAGATACCTTTCTTCTGTTATCACCAATTTCTTTCATTTAGCTTCTGAACAAAAAATAAGACGATTTTGCCCTGTTAAAAATGTAGCGCCTCATTTTACAATGATGCAGAAAAGTATGCTTCATTCATGACAACACCTTTTCTTAAAGAAACGCTTGACGAATACGAGAGAAAGGTATACGGCAACATTCTTTTATTATAAACAGGACAAAGCTCTATTTTTCCTCTATCATAAAATTCATTATTCTATATTTGAGTTTTAAAGTCATAGTTACACTTGAAAGATAAGAACTAGAAAAAATATTCTGTTTGAACTTTGAATAGAATATGTTACCATGCCTGGTACTAGTATACTGAGTAATTATGTGCATCTTTGTTCTACAACAGGCATTTACCTCTCTGTTAGTAATGCAAAAACTGTAATTGTTTTTCGCTTATAATAATAACAAATATTTTTATAAGACCTATGGAATGAAAAACGCCTAAACTTATAGTGACAGTGAAAGTAGGAGCGCGCACAACCTTGCCAAAATTTGCAAGAAAGTGTGCACTCGTTTAAGTATGTAGACAAAGGACTAATTGAATGTCAAGAAAACGTGCGTGTTTTTCCTTAGTTCATACTCGTAAATTCCCAATTATAGGTAAGTATTTATATATTAACAGCATCATATTCACTACACAAAGGCCTTTATTAACTAAAATGCATTTTATTGCTTGTCGTTTCATGACTATCGATGCTTTATTGTTTTTTTTGTAATTAGAAGTAACGATATTCAACGACAAAAGTTCAAAGAAAAATTGCATTTTCTGCAAAACATAGAATAATATTCAAAATGAACTGTGCTGAGTGTAAGTCATGCCTTTAAACTAATTGTTGTAAAGTTAAGGGCCTCTCATTCTGGTAAGTCGCAGGTTTGGGTCTCGCATGCTTATAAAAGAGTGTTAATCCTTGGCACTGGTAGAATCCACATGTCATTATATTAATTACTCACTGTGACTTCTTCCTCTGGCTCTGGCCAGTACTCTAGCCGGAAAAAAGGGAGCGTGAAGGTCTCAGTTAATTTTCTTTTCACAGGATCGGAGTGTGACCCGCAACCCCAATTATAGTCCTACCCTTAAACCACAACGACCCCTTGACTTCTCATTTCCTTGGACATAACCTTGCTATTTTCCTTTTAGTGCTCTTTGTTCGAATGACGTTTTTTTCCCAGGCACGACCTTAGACACAGGTTTGACTGTATGCCGGGAATGAATGCTTGCTTTGCATGTGTATATCAATGAGTGGTTGTCTAACTGTGATACAGCTGATTTGTTCATCGATGTCTCTCGCACGTTAATTTATTATTTAGGAAATTGTTAAAGAAGGCCATGTTTTAACTAAGGTATATTAATGTGATTTCATTTATATATATAAGAATTCATTATTTTTTATTATCATTATTATTATTATTATTATTATTATTATTATTATTATTATTATTATTTCAGAACCGTGTAATGCAGGGAAAGTGGTTGCAATAGAAAGAGGAACCGACATAGAGCCATGTTTCTGACTACTCGCGGGTCACTACAATAATCAAAACACTCTAAAATGTTACTTTTATCAACTGTAAATTGGGTTCTTTTCACGATGGTTTAAATTTCGCTATTTTCGCGAATTTCCCACTTCTCTAATTAAAAAATCTCGCGAAATATTCATTTCACATACATTTACTACTGGAGATATCATCTTCCGCGAATTTAAAATTCGCGAATAAGTCTATCTGATCACAAATCGCGAAATTTTCGTCATACGAAAAATGCCAAATTTACAGTTTCAACAAAATCTGTCACAGACAGAAGAAGAAATTGATTTTTGTTCTTAAACTATTCAGGTGATAACAAGCGAGATTTGGGGAGCGAAGCGTCGGTTTCCATAGGTATACGTAGTATTGATTTACAAAATATGAAACCATTTATCCATGTATCAGTACTGCAACTTCTTTCTGCAATTTGATTGGATGCTTATATCAGTGAAATGCAATGCACTTGTCTCCCTCCCTTTGTGAGTATCGATTGGTTAACAAACTTTATTTCTATAATACGTATCTGTTTTTCTATAAATAGAAACAATTATTTGAATATATCAAAAAGACAAAACTCTAAGAGCAAATCTTGATTTGTTTACCCGTCAGCCATTTTTTTTATAGAAAAGTGACTAAATTTTCTAGCAATCTCTTGAAACTTCACGTAAAATTAAATAATTGAAAATTCAGAACAATTTATTTCATTACTCTTGAAAGAAGACAAAATGTAAGGACAGAGCAACAGCGCCGAGTAGTTTGTGAGAAAATCGTTATCTAAATTACAAAATACAACAATAGAAACACCAACGACAACACATGACATTATAACACAATACAATTCAACTAGGTTAATGTGACAGTCATTCAGCGGAAGAATCCAATATTACTGTGTAAATTCATGAAATTATGTAAGGATTAAATCGATTCTTGCGCGGATCATCGGAACTACTTTTTTGCAATTTCAGTAACCTTTTGTGTATGTTATAAAACGTCACTCTCATAAAATACTAAATGAACTGTACATTATAAATTAACTGTTCATGTTCATCGTTTGAACAACCCAACTAAAAGTTATTTTAGGACAAAAACTGTAAAACTCCTTGTAAATCGAGGCAAAGAGAAACAGAAAAAACAATTTTTTCAAACAAAAATAGAACATTTTTCAAACAAAATAAATCGAAAGTTATCGTGAAGTTTTAAGTAATATTTTTCGGAGAGGTATGGTTATTTAGTTGTTTTTCCCCAAAAGCAACCACCTTTCCAACAAACAATTCAGTCAGTCTTTCGAATCCTTTCGAACTGTGTGTTATCGTAATTATTAAACAGTCGTACATTTTAGCATTTAAATAAAAGTGTTAAAAGATCAACAGTTTATGAGCTGTATATAATTTAATGTTCTGGTGAGCTTTCTTATAATGATAAGAATGGAAGAGATATGCAGTACCCAAAACGCGTTTCATGCAATTCCACCGAAGAAAAAACAATACCACATTATCAATTATGTAAGCTCGGATAGAATAACGAATTTAGTGATAGAGTAATCATAGAAATATGTTCCATTTACTCTCAAATAATTGTATGCATGTCATATGTCTTTCTTTTCTATATATCATAACGATGTGTAATCGTTTGTTTTTTTTGTTTTTTGTTGTTTTTTTTTTAAACTAAAAACAATAAAAAAAACCGATGTACATGTTGTACATGTTAAAGAAGATACTGTTCTGTTCTGTTCTGCACGAAGTAGGGTTGCCAAGATGCGTTTCATATTTTTAGTTTGGCAATAACATTGAACAAAAATACCTCCCTTCATTTCTAACTATTTAAAATGCAATATTAGGAATAGTTGTTGTACTTGTAAACAACGGCCAATTTTGCCAGTAACACATCTTTCTTGGAAAGACAAGTGCTTCAAGTACTTATAACATCCGGAGAGATCACTGGCCTTTAATACAATAAACTTACATATTTTTGCTATTTACTGATTTGCATTATTTCATTGGCGTAATGAAATGAAATACCTGTATATTTTATTGTTAAGAAGTAACAGTAGTAAACAACTGCTTTGTCAGAAATTATAGAAGTGTTGGAATAAAAAAGTATAAATGCACACAACTGTAAATTGTTCTATTATATTAACTGAAAAGAGACTTATACCGAGCGATATATAGTAAACGGCAATGTTTTTATTTAAATATAATTATAATTCCTGCAGTAACGTAGATTTTTCTCAACAACGTATTTTATTTTATTGAGAACTTAGCTACTGTCCTCGTGTTTGCAACAATAAGAAAATTACTACTATCTATTATGAAGTTTTACGGAATATCATTGTCTGTTGCAAATCTGTTGCAAGTCCTATCTTTAATATCAGAGAACATCAGCAATTAGCAGTAAATCAACACATGTATCTACAGCCGTGTATCCTAAAGATTATGTCGCGATACACTTTTCGCAGCTTTCTGCCTTTCATTAACAACATGTGTTGATAATTATTGGCCTTTCTGATAATTTTCTATTACTTATTGTTTCAACTAACAAGGTAATATGCATTTTTATCAATTGTCGACGTCATCACTTCTTGTGTAGATTCTCGCGCTTTTTAGCTCGTGCCACCAAGGAAACTGCCACTCTGATCTTAGATTGAACAGACGACAGTCGCAGACGCAAGCAGGAGTGTTTGGATTCTAGGAATAAAATATCCAGGGACTTTCATTTTACTATTTTCTGTGTCGTCTGCTGCAGTAACAAAGGTTAGTTATTTTTATAAAGAGTAATAATATCGTATTTTTATAGATATAATATCCTATTGCCGTTTATAAGACTTTTATAAATTTAGATTATTTTTGCTGAAACGTATGTATTTTACAATCTGTAAATTTTCATAAATACCGGCGATTAATTTCGACCTGTTTACTTGTGGCTATTTTTTCAGTAAGACTTACTTAAATTCAGTACAAAATGTTACTGCTTTGATACAAAAATTATAGTACATGTAACCATGATAAAGGGGTATAATGTAGAACCTTTGGGATGCGCCTTTGTGCAAGTGTAAAGCATCGGACTCATAACCCGGTCGCGGGTTCGAATTTTTTCGGTTGGATCCAACAGCGAAATCCACGATCACTCCGGTCGGCGCCAGTACTGGTCAGAACTCCAGGAAACATTCATCGAGCGCAGTAAACATAATTTGCACGAACTTAAATTTGCTATCGGGCTAATAAACTGCTTTTGGCAAAATGAAGTATTCATAATTATGATATTATGTGTACATTTCTGTATACAGTTGGGAAAGCTGAACATTTAAAAAAAAGTCCCCGCTTCAACTGAAGCCAAAACCTCCCCACTATTTTTTTCTACAGCTGTTTCATCTTGAAACGCAGTGTTAGTGTAACACGTTTCGCGGGAATCTCTAATTAATTTACCCTTTAATTTCCCAGTTCCCGGGTTTTATATAACTTGACATTTCTTTAATTGACAAAAAAGTCCGTTTTGTAATTCGCAGAAAGCGGAGTTAATGTTTCTATAATTATTTTGTTCTTTTGGAGTATCCGTGCATTTGTATAGGAACTAAACAAGTTATTAAGTTAGTAACTGTACCATCTTTCGGTTTCAAAGTAATTTCATTAGATATACTGCGATCATATGGTTTGTTTTAATATGAACGGTTATTGTACATAAGGTGTAGCTCTCATTTCATATATCATATATAAGAATTTTTTCATCGAACATCAGCTGAAATATGATTTCTATTTTTGTGTTATATGAAACTATAGATATGAATTATTGTTTTCATTTGTTTTAATCAAATCGCTATTTTTGACATTTACCCTGTGGTTCTCCCTTTTACGATCTGTGCCGACCATGATTAGCCTATCTTATCGTACTCTGCACTGTTCGCAGGAAATTTTCAGTGGGTGCGACAGCGGGGTAAATGTTAATATAAATGTATAATCACTGTGACGTCGTAAATGCAAAGTTATTATAGACGCACTTACGACTTCTCTTGTATCTTTTACATGATACACTTTTACATGTTACACTTTTATATGTTACACTGTTATTACATTTACATACACTCTGTTGCATGATTCCATCGCATGTTTAAAATCCCATTTCAGTATCTCATTGAAAGTCATTCCTAGTTCCTGCGGACATTATCTGCACACTTTGAGAATTAAGACGTAAAATATACAAGATTTGTCGATAAGAATTTCAATGTAATACCTTAAGTGACCTGTTATCAAGGTTTTTATTAACCATATAAAATTACTGAAAAGCTGAAAATATTAATGAATATAGCATGCCCTTAAAAGGTAAAAACCACACATAAAACAGTACTGTATGTCAGATGATATGAATTTATAGAAATACGTATTGATTTGTTGAACTTTGGCATTTAGGAGTTCTATATGTAAAATTGCTTCTCTGAGTCGAGACATAAATAATTTCATTTCATAAGAAAAAATGTTAAGTATTGAGAATATGAAGGAAAATAAGTATGATATACCGGCGAATCTGATTATGTCGGTGTATTTATATTGTAATATTTTATAATCATGTAACACTCAGTCCATAGAATATAAGCGGTCAATATACGCGAAATGTCTGCATAAAAAACAGAGGTTTTGCAAGACAGCTAATGGCCGACTGTTACGATAGGGAATATGTATTAGGTACTCGTATTGTATCAGGTTAAAATACCCTGAAACAGACTTAACGACAGAGAGTCAGGTTCGCGGTACCTTCAAAAGCTTCAAAAGCGCTACACGCTGATTGCCTGTGGTCTACTTTACTTAGTCTGAATTCCTTTCCCTTTTTTGCGGATCAGTGATCTAGTGTTTAAATACACACTGGAACTCTTATTCACTTCTACCTTTATCACCAGGTACTGATCATGATCTGCACGTTTGGCTATTCGGTCAGTAATTTTTCAGTGAGCATTCATTTGAATAATTAATGATGCTGTCCGAACTAAAAGATGAGGACATCTCCATTTGAGAAATTAAGCAATGTAAGGGAGAAATACAATCAATAAGTTTTACGATGCGTTTACGCTCCTTCTTTTCAATGGCGTCAGAGACAAACCATCAAGAGCTGTGGGCAACATTTTAATACGGACAATCAAACTGAATACGCACTCAGCTTCAGTTATATGCCTGATATTATACGATATTATATGAATAAAATGAAATAATGACATAGTTATTGTACATTTGATTATAGCCCTAGATTACTCTCTGACAACTGAGCTATACTTTTCCATTACTGGCGTCTCATTTCGCATGCTAATAGTGTATATAAGTTAATCACCGAAATGCGACTTTGGCGCAGCAAGCTTCAATTATTTGTCTAGTTTATTTGGCATTAGTGTACTAGGTCTGTGTCAAGAAATTGATCATTTTATATCATAGTGACATGAAAGAGTAAGGGCATTGGAGTATAATATAGTATAACAATTTTCATTATTTTCTCATATGTCTCTTGCATCCCGAGTGAGAATTTCCATCTATAAAAATTGAGATTGCGTTATAATCTAGCATAAACGTTGTTAGCCATAACACACGTCAATTTAACATCATATTTAAGTGGACACCTGCAACACCCATTGGACACCATTTATACGCCATGCGATATAGTTTTATGATATTAAAGTAAATCAAATTTTAGGTACAAATAATTTCCGTCTTTAATATCATCATCATCAAGAAAGATCATCAAATTTTCCGTAATCTGATTGTTAGAGTCGCGACTGACTACTTTTAAGTATTCGATTGTTTCCGTCCATTTCCGTCGTAGCAGTTATATCTATTTTAAGGTATAACAATGATATTGTATGTATCGAAAATTAACGATTTATATTAAACCATAAAGTGCATATAAACAAAAAGTATCGACAATTATTATTATATCGAAATATATGGAATTCGATTTTCTTCAATCGAAAAAATAAATAAAACGATCAACCAGAATAAAGCATTCTTTGGAAATACTCGAAGGGCACCTTGGTGTCCACTAGCTGACACAAATAACCATCTATAATAACTTCAGTACTTTTATTTCGTTAACCTAATCACATAGGAAATATGCACTCTTGGTTTATAGGCAACATAGCATAAATAATTCTCTTAATATAATGAATAGCGGTGTTCCTTGAATGTTAATTATGTCTTACTCGAACATTCAAAAAATATCTGTGTTGTTCGGGTACAGATGTACTCACGGAGAGCGAGCCCCGCCCCAACACTTCGGCTTAAAGCAAAAATGCCCACTTTGTATCATTAATATAGATGCCGAGCCATTAAATCAGAGTATCCCCGACTACAATTGCCGGAACCTGTTAAATGGGTGTGGAATAACAAATGAAAAAAAATCTTTAGTTGTAGCGCTTAATTATTTGCACATTTACCGTTTTTACCTGTTACCTTAATTGCTCGTGTAACCTTGCGCGAGTCCGGTAAAGAACGGCAGAAAGATCCGTTTACATTTAATAATGATTTTGTAATAGTTTTCATAACAAAAAGTTTCATACTGTGTCGATGATACGTGTATATGTTCGTCTTCGACATAAAGCATTAAATTATTGCTCTTTTTAGTGTAAATCCATAATCTTATCATAGTAATCAGTGTAAAGCACCAGGACGTTTTTTCCTGGACACTTTACCAAAAAAGAAAACTAACTGATATACTTAGCTACAGTATACTTCTATAAATTTGCGAGTATTTTTTGGGGGGGTGGGGGGGGGGGGGGGGAGTATTCGAGAATTATAAACTTTTCATGCAATTTCAGTTTTAAGCTCGGTAGAGTTTCACAAGCAAACAGTCCAATGCAACGATGATTAGGTAATCTGTCCGTCTGTTATTGACTCATACACTTTTGAAATAGGGCTAAAGCACAATTAAGCAAACACTATTTCACGCTTTACCAATAAATAAGTGCGTGGAAGATACATCGTAACTAGTATAAAAGCTTCTGTATATAACACTGTTGTTTTCTCGTTTTCACAAGTAAAATGTGTAGGGGAAGATATAATTTGTTTTAGCTGAATGAAAGTATATCTGGTGGGTTGACAATAAATCAAACGCTAAATGCAATAGACACAAGATTATCAATTAGATATCCTATATAACGTGCGTGGATGCTCGGGCTTTCTTTGACATTTGGAACTGCGATGGCGAGATGTGGGTGTGCGAAAATCACGGGAAAAAACTAATCAGCGTTTCATTTGATCACTGTTTACATGAACATAGTATATATATATATATATATATATATATATATATATATATATATATATGCGATTCATTACCTAAACAAATCTCTTCTTAATACATTTACAATTATCAGATGATTTTTTTTTTGAGATTATGACATCTAACTATAGGTTAAGTTACAAGCAACATTTCTGATTCATATCAAAAGCAAATTTATGGTCAATATCGGCATTTATAGTATATCTTAAAAGTAGTTAAGTTATTGTAAATTAGGCAATTTTGCGTGATGAAAGTCGCGATTTTGGAACTTGTTCGTAAATTTAACCAAACGATAAGTCTCTATTATACAATTATAGACTAATTTTGAGGTCAATAAGTCCTCGGTCAATATCACTTTTAACAGGTCCGCAAAACTATGTATTGACCGAAACATTAGTCTATAATTATTATATCGTATACCTCATAAAGAGTAGTGACAATCATATGAAAATATAACAGAAATGGCGTCTTAAAATCCGTGCAGGTCTACACATCATTTCCAGGTCTACACATACTTTTGCAGACCCGGCACGTGAGCGCTATCGGCCAATCAGGATTAAGTATTTATGACAGGTATACGATATTAATAAATGTATGCGAAAGATTTCTGCGAAATTTATTAAATAACGAAATCGAGGAATAACAAAAGTAGCACGACAATTGCAATATTTACACTGTATAAACTTGGCGAGTAGTTGATTTGAGGTTCCGTACTAAACTCCCATTGCATAGAGTGGGGTCGGTAGCGGAGCACGAACATATGTCCCTTATCTCAGTTTGATGATTAGTGACAAGGAGTCAGTGATATTTACCTACAAACCACCGAGGAGGGTTTAGAAATAGATTCAGTTAATAAAATATTTGAAACAATACAAAGTGGGTTAATACAAGGTTATAAACATTCTCGTTTTTGGCTATAAGTGTATTTATTTCTATATATTAAAGACTTGGTCTACGGTATGATTCTATTTTAAGCATTGTATTTTTAAAAACGTTTGCTGCCACTACCTAAAGCCAAAAGAATCTCACAGGATCGTACATGGAGGCTTAATTTAATATGCAAAACTTCGTCGTTATATATATTGAAAATGGTACACTCAGATTTAATTGGGCTAAGGGACCGCTTTTCGAATGTTAGTATTGTTACAGGGGCCGTGGGTCACGTTCAATGGACCGTTGGTCCTCTCTCAATCAACGTTTGAAGCCGGAATCGATATCCCGAGGAAATACCAGACTAGACAATATTCATTCAGAATTCTGTTTACAAAAAAATAAAATTAAAAAATAAAAGTGAATCGTCGAAAAAATTTCACCGGAAAATTACATCTTAAATCCATCCAATTGAGACTCGAGAAGAAATGTTCATTATTCTTTTTTAACTTCACAAATTGCTAGGAAATGTAACCGCAAATGTCACGTGCGCTGCAGACGAACTTTGATATTTAGAAATATTCAATTTCTGCAAGATAATGGGTGATTCTCAGGTTTCGATTGAGAAGTGTTACAGAATTTTCGCTTTATTCATTTTTTCTCTTCTTCTTCAACCAATCAGCGCTTAGAAAGGGATGTCATTAAATTCCGTATATTGTATAATATGAGCATGCGAGTTCATTTATAAGGTCGTGGTATATTAATGAATAATCTACTCATGGCACAACTAATATCAAGCCTTTGATTCATGAATTATAGTTTTAAAGCCCCATTACTTCTTTGTGTAAATTACCTGTAGATTTTATGTTAACAAAACAGATATTTTATCGGCGGAATTGACTGAAGGTTGCAGTAAAAATGTTTTCTGAACAGGCGCTTTCGTGTAGATGCGACTAAAGTATTTTGAAGAGGTATATGCCAGTATGGTTTTGAGTAGATATTTATGAACACAGTTCTATCATTTTTCTATCAATGCCGTAGTAATGAGAGTGGCAATGGGGCTTTAAAGAACTTACTCCTTCGGTCGTTGGCGCATCCGGGAACAGTCAATTCATTAAAATCAAATTACATTTGATTTGATTTGATTTGAAAGAGATTTTATCAAGGTCCGTCCAAAAGCTAAATTTTTAGCTTATGTTTTGGATGAGACCCCGGCATGTCTCCCTTCATGCCTATAAAAGTAGAATTTTGAAGCCAAAAAGAGGAGAGATTTACCTGATTGCAATTTTCAGTCAGTTTTAGCCAAAGACTGAATTTGATTGGTGCCAAAAGTAGGTCAATCGCGGTGACCAATTTGATCTGTGAGTGCGATTGACCTAGTAATCACATTACATGACCTTTGAACCATTTATTATACCTAGAATAAAATGAGATATCACAGGTTAAGATGTGTTTGCAATTTTCACATATTTATACAAATTACAATAACCTGTTTCATTTCGAGTTTAATTAAGAAGACAACAAGATTGCATAAATCAGACTAAATTATTCATGAAGATATATTTAGGAGAAATGTGTGCGAAACAATAACGGTGCATGAACTACACATCTCGTTGTTAGGCGAAGTCCGATTGGTTAATTGTTACAACGTACGAAAAGTTCTAATAAACAAAAAGTTTGTGCTATTTGTTTAAGGTCTGTACTCTTAAGGTAATGGGGGTGTAATGGACACTATTCTAAAGTATATCAAAATTACCATTTTTGAAATCCATATCTGTTAACGAAGCTAGTTTGCAAAATTTAAAGACATTCAACCGTTTGATAAAGGTACAAAATGTATACAACTATACAATCCAAGGTATTCAATTTGTCTACATGTAAAACGGAAAGTACTCTTTACTCCCCCAATACCTTAAGTCTTTCAGTTTTCAATGTTTCGCATTTTTAAAACAACAGTGTATACAAAGATATTTTAAATAATTTTTGTGTTTCATGTGTGCAACTTTTTATGTCTTATTCTTTGTTTCAAATTAAGGGTTAAACAGAGCATTCTTCAGAGCGATAATCAATTATATCACATCGGTTTTTCCCGAAACTTACCGGAAATCGCCGATCTGATACGATCGTACTACAGTTGGACTTACATTTCACGTACCTACTACAGAGACGAAAGTTTGGATTAGCGCATGCGCAGTCTAGGTTGAAAAAAGATACCAACTGTACTGAATTTACAAAGACTGAAACCGTGAAAACATTTCGATTTTCGCAAAAATGGGCGGCACTGAGTGTGCTTGTCTGTAATGTTTAAGCAAAGAATACGCATAGACTCTAAATTAATGCATCTGTATAAAACTGTTGATTAGTAGTAACGCCATCTGTCGGTAGCCTTTAAAGCATATTCTCCAACAAACTCAGACAAACGTATCAAAGTCAGCATTGTAAGAACGGGATATTGCCTATTAGCACCTTTATGTAATAAAATATGCATTGGTATATAGGGTGATGGCAGCTACCAGTGTTCTACACACAATTATATTGCCACTTCATTCCCTTATTGATAATAACAAGTCATCGCGCTATTCATTTTATACAGAAATCCTTATATTACTCTCTTTCTTAATAGACTGATGTCTGCTAAAAGTTTGATCTATGATATATTTCATAAGCGAAAGCCTTTGAGCTATAAAACGTCCTTTTTATGGTGCCTGGGGACCAGTACACTAGAATTCATGTTTCATTTAATTGTATTAAACAAGGTTTGATGTCAAGAAACGAATGAAAGATTATAGTTTATCCTTGGCAGCTACAGAACGGAAGTGACGTCAAAAGCTAGAACCGGGTGTTAACTGAATGGACCATAAGACAAGACACTGAATTACTAGTGACATCAAACTAGCAAAGTCTTGAAAATTATATACAATTTCAAATTGATCTTAAGGTCAAAAGTCATATAAACAGATAGTTTAAGTATTTTGTGACGCTGGCTTAGTCATATAATGAAAGTGACGTAAATATACCACAACAGAAAATTACCCGGATGTCAACGAAACTGACCACGAGACAAGACAATCGACGGATAAATACATCTCATGAAAAACGTCTTGAAAACAATTTCAAAATGTCATATACAATAAATTCCGTATATAAGAACTCCGGATATAGGGAAATTACGGATATAAATAACACATTTTTTTGGTTCCGATTTTTGCCTGTTTTATCTAATATGAAAATGCCATACAGATATAACATACTCAAGATATAAGGATCAAATTTAAATTTTACGAAAGAGTTCGTGATGCACGGAGTTTATTATAAACAGGTTGTTGAAGTATTTTGTGATGAGGATTTCAGTCAAAGTCTATCACAAACATACTGTGATAGAAAAGTAACTATATTAACCAGCAAGTATATTGAACTAACATCTTGAGAAATTCTTGTCCTACTTTCAGAGCACCTCCGCAGCTAATGTCAAAGTCGTTATTTTATTCCATTACGGAGCAGTTTACATCTCCCTGTGGACCTGTAATTCAGTATAACTGTAAACGATAGTCTCAGATTTCGTGCCCCTGTGGGAATTGTGAAACAAAAGATGCGTTTTCGAATGTGATACAATATTCTGAAAGACACCAGAGTTAGAGAGTCATTGGCAAGTCCAAAAATATTAGTCTGCGTCGACAACAACATTAACTTGTCTAATCAGAATATGTTTTAGGTATTTTATCTTACCATGTGAAATGGACGGTTCCTGTGTTTACAACAATATTAAAATTAGTTCGTAAGATTATTCGATGGCCACTTTGGGACATAATATATCCAATGGTTGGCTTGGTTTACAAAAAAGAAGGCGTAGGTTTGTTTGAGTAGTTGACCTAGTCATGAAAAGATTATCCCTTAATAATAGACTTAGGTAAGTTTTAGAAATTATCTTAAACACTTGAACGGTCCAGATTGTATTTGCGCAAGCCAGTCTCAGTCAGTCTGCGCGGGAGCATATTTGACCAAAACAAGTGAGGGATGGGCGGGGATCGGGTTAATGGTTAGGATAGGCAATCATATCAGTTGTAATGCTTTCAGGCAGCACTTTCCTTTCCCAATCAAAGTCAAACTAGTGCTACGCTAATACTTCAGAAACACACCAAAGAAGCAAGCAAATAGCAAATTAGCTAGCAGTGACATGTCGCTGCAATGTAACGCGAGTCAAATCTGTCCATACGAACTTCTCTTTACTGGATTCCGATGAAAGTTTCCGTAAATAGATGTTATCCCGCTTTCGTCTGCTACCCATTTACAACTGGGTTATTCGTTCCTGGGAAGAACCAGCACTATATCGCTATCTTCCAACCTTCTCACATAAAGAGCCTCACATAAACTCATGACCTTAAATCTACAGCTGACTTAAGCACGTGTTTCACGTGTAAACCTGTTTCTTTGCTACCATGGGAGATATTATATTGTTATTGATATTATAAATTATAAATTCCAAATACTGATATCAACATTATTATTATCATCATTCTGTCTACCGTTTTCATACATGTTTGAGAGTGTATGGAAGTTTAACACAATGTTAATTCTTATGATACAAAAATATTCAGCACAATTCAAGGACAATTCAAGGATAATTCAAGGACAATTACAATTTTTTTCGTTAAAACCGTTTTTCTCTTTACCTCATTAATTTTGACTTGTCTAAGGCAAGAAAAGTATTAAAACTAATGTTTATGAACATTTATATGCATTCAAATGGTGAAAACACTTTTAGTCAAGTATGTAGAAAAAATAATAATTGTAAAAACAGTTTTTTTAGTAGTACTGCTAGTCTTCCGAAACAGAGAGGGTACATTCCACGGTGCCATTTTTTTCCTCAACAGAACACCCATTATAATTTATTCCAGGTGTATTGTTATACATCATAGAAAGTTCTTTTTTTATTTCATTACAAATAAAAGGATTTATGTTTATGAATATTTCTCAAAGTATACAATCAGCATATTCAGTCATTTTATTATATTAAATGTATTTCGTAGTCTCATTCATTTTGTATATTGCTGATGTTACAAAATATATCGCATTCTGCAACAGCCTATCAAACGGTACAATATGGTGTACTCGAGTAGGATAAACGAAAGTCTTCCATCATATAGAACATGTGTTTCCAATCGAACTCACCTCATGTTTGATAATTAGTACCTACGATACACTCTTACTTTATTACTTTCTCTGTCAACTAGTGATTCACATGTAACCATGGCAGCACATGCTCGCACACTGCTTTAATTAGCCGTTGATAGCATTTGTCTATTCTCACTGATACATTGTCTATTGAATAGGTTGGAACTGTCGCAGTTATTTTTTTATTTTTTTTGAGCGAGCGATATTGCCTTAATTGTATACTTACTTGCGACATGTAGGTGAAGCTAAAGAAATGAGAAAAACAGGGCAAAATGTACTACTATCGAAATACGGTTTATTCGTGTATGAATAGAAAAGCGAATAACAAAGATTGAAACCAGTATAATGTTGGCTGACATTTTACTAGTTTTCCAACAAGGTCAAGGTCTTTCAGCACAACTTTGCTATGAAGAAAACTATTTTGAAGATCCACATGCGCTGCGAGAAATGATAGTGCATTATATATGAAGTGAGGTAAGCAGACCGCTTGTGGAGTGGAAACTGCATTGCCTGCACAAGAGTTGCCTGAACAGTTTCGTTGTAGACTGTAGACTTGCTTTGAGATATGTAGTTGTGAATAGTTTTAGCGAATGTGCAGTATTTTTGAGAACGTGTGTTGATTTATTTTTTAAAGATAGAGTTGTGATGATACTTGTATGCCTGCTTTAGATTTGCCATTATGTATCAACTGACTTTTACTATAGTTGATATGTTTTTTTTATAGATTGCTTTAGAAATAGTTTCTACTTAATATTTGTAAATGATTGAGTGTATTGATATAGCTTTTAAAGAAGATGCTAAAAATAGCTCGCTTTTACGTCACCCAACATGTGTAAATGCTAACTAGTGAACAACCCAATTGTTTTTGCATATATTGTTTGTTTAGAGTTGCAGAAAAATAGTGATTGCTTAAAACTACCTATGTTAACATAATTAAACAAAATGATGGAATGCAAACATAACCCTACTAACAAAATATATTTATAGCCTTGTTACCACATCTTTAAAGTGCATGCGCAATTCGTAAATAAGACCTGCTTAATTAACCTAAAACCTATACATAATAATCTTGAAGATAAATGTAGAAACCCTTTGCTGTTACTTACTTGATTTTTAGTACAAAAAGTTGCATCCTATGTTGTCATAAATTAATTTGCATTTTCTTTTCCATTTACCGACCTAATGGAAAAAATTATTCCATTAGTTAGGATGATATTTTTTTCCATTATCTATCCACCGATACAATGTATTCAACTAGAGCAATATAAAAGTCCCTTGATATTTATACGATCAAAACTGGGGTCGAATGCATTATTAGTCAAAAAATGATGTAAAAAAAACTTCAAAGTTTCGTGCTAAGTTTGTTCTGGTACAGCCTTGTCCATTGGTCAATATATACCAAGAGCTCAAACAAATGTTCTTACTCTAAATGAATCATAGCCAGAATGCATGCACGTGCAGACTGAAAATGCTCCTCATAGGTTCCAACAGAAAAATATCCTTGTTGATGCATTTAGAAGTTAAGCAACCTTTAATGCGATTCTTTTCAAACGTTACGTTTACTACAGATTGATCAGTCCGTTTGATATTTCTAAATCAATCAGTAAATGTGCGGCTTACGGAAATGTTGATATCAAAAGCATTGCTCTACTTATTTTACGTTAACTGCTATATTCTACAGCAGAAAGGGTAGTACGAAACAATTACAAACACCTGTGAGAAACGTGGTAACAATAAAGAAGTAACAGTTAAACGCTACAACGATACATACTGCGTCAACAAGCATATATACATGTATTCCTTAAAACTAATGTCTTTGATTATACATGTGATATGTACGATTTAACCAACTGCAAGAATTATGTTGCAAACAAAAGAATATTCAGAAATGCAAAAATAAATATCTTCATTCATATTTGGAAAATACTTAACCCAGCTAAAATAGTTTGTATAAACGGACCACCTGAGTCCTGGTTTTTTTTAACTTATTTTCCGATTTTATGATGCTGCAAAGCCATACTTTAAAAAACGTTATTGGTTATTTCTTCGTAGTTGCACAATACACAATATTTTCAGACGTAGCATCTTGTTTTTTCATTGCGTGAAAGGCACTTGTCTTAATGTCGTACACTACAATACAAGATTGTATTTTATACCACCCGTATGCTCACGTTAATAGCATTATATCTGACTACAAGAAAGAAAGCATTTTTATTATTCACCAACCTGTGACGTCAATCACAGAACACTTAAGCTGTTTAGTCTATAGGTATGCCGAATGGAAAATAAAAGTGGTCCTTTGATATCAAACGTTCTATAAGCCGCATATATTATGTTTGTTTTATAAATATTGCGAATGTTGAAGGGCGAGAAACCAATGAAATGACGGTTTTGTTCTTTCTTGTATCTAAGGGGTTGTTTGAAATTTGGCATCATAATCATTTTAATGTCTGAACATTGGTTATTGAAATAACACTACCTTAAGTTTTAGTGTAGTTTTTGAAATAGACTAAGTTTAACATTGTTTTTGGTATAGAAACAAATATTAGACTGTTATACAAATTAAACAATATTGTGGCAACTTTAACAGTTGATATCCCATGTTTCTTTTTGTTAACCCTTACCAGTTTCACTTTCCAAATATAGTTGACTTAATATTTTACAGTTTCCATGTTTTTCCTCTTCTGTAAACAAAATTACTATCTATTATCTAATATTTCCTCACCAACTGTCACGTGTCAAGAATAATATATTCAAACATGTATTTTCACGTGAATTTCTTGCATTACAGATTCACAATGGCCAACGATTATCTTGTTTCAAAATGGAAGCTCTGGTACAATTCCCTTGACGTGAATCACGACGGAAAAATCTCAATTGAAGACGCGGAGGAGTCTAGGTAAGTTGATCTGTCACTGTTAGATATTTCATCTCTGGAAACGCCCACATTGTCATCGTTTAATTGTTTGAAATATACGAAATCCGTTTGGGCGTTTTCTTTATATATAGGAATGCCAATTAAGATCAAAACTATCCCATAGCATATTTCACATGCAGGCGTAATGAAAGCATGCCATCCAATTAGAATTCTTGAAAGTAGTGCATAGGCCGTTGGAGTGATACACTGAAGTCACTGTTTTTTTAGTGTTATTTAGATGGAACATTAATCATATCTATATTAATCAGTTACTTTTCGAAAGCTTGCACGTACCTATATTTTTTATTACAAATTCTACACTTCTTGAACTTTGGTAAAAAAAAATCTTGCATTATTGGTTGTATTATCATATTTAGAAGAAACTTCATGTAACAGATCAACTATACATAACCCAAATGTTCCATATGATTTGACACAATTTCTTTTTTTGCTTGCTAACGTAGAAAATTGATCGTATTTTTGCATGGTCAGAAATTTGATTTTAAACAGTGTTAAACTTTCTGATTTTTAAATGTAATGACATTATGTTTATATATTGTCCCTTCTGCAAAGTGTACATTTAAAACGCTGGAAGTGTTTGGTATGAAATGTATTCTCTGAATAATTTTAATTGTTTATAATACTTTTAGGGCTAAATTCACCGATTTGCATAAACTGGACACCGAGAAGAGCAAACAAGTTCAGGATAACTTCACACAATGGTGGAATGACTTTGTCTTCCGTGGAAAGACCGGTGAAATCTCAGAAAGCGAGTTTATTGATGCGCTGAACAACGATTTCAAGTCGGACAAGGCTAAGTTTCACGAGGATATGAAAAAATGTTTTAACACCTTCTTTGATGTTATTGACACAAACAAGGACCGATCCATCTCAGAAGAAGAATTCCTCATCGCCTTCAAAGCTTACGGCCACGAAAATGTAGCCCTTGATACAAAATTTTTCCTCGCCTACAAACCGACGGATGGTCTCGTGTCACTGAGAGAGATTGTGGACAGCTGGATTGATTTCGTTGTTGGTGAGGATTCCTCAAAATCGGGCAGCATAGTGAAAACCGCATTCGAATCAGGTGTTTAATTTGTACCAACGACCAATACAAGAAGCAACTCAAAACACTAGCTCATAACACTTTGATGCATTAACTGTTCAATCTGATAAGACCTGAAGACACGTCTATTTGAAAGTCTCAAGTTTTAAGTACGAGGCTGAGAAAGAAAGAAAGTCTGTAATCTGAATTTTTACTACGCGCGGGGCTCAAGAATGTACTTTACAAATACGAATAAATGGAAAATGGCTCAAGAGTGAATATTGCATGTTGTTTTATAACGCCGTTAGACGTCGAATGGAGTTTCTGCTTTGTGACAAGACGTTTATGTGTAATCCTGACGTTACCGTTTCTTTTTGTTGTACTTTTATATTGAATATCCTGATATTACAGAGGTTTTATTAAATAGATGTGTAAATATACTTGTTATTTGTCATTTGGCAACTACGACTAAAACAAAACGCGTTCTCTATAATTAATTTAAATGACTTTCATTATTTTATTGGGACAGAATGTACGCGGGATTTTTGTCCCTTTAATAATATTTGTTATTATTTGATCAGTAAACATTTTGCAATGGGAATCTAATTTTGAAAGCGGAATACAACATTTCCATTCCCAAGGGAAATAACAGGCAGTAGTTTCTAATTTTTCAATTTTATTTAAACTTGATATCTAACAGTAATATTACCTACGATATAGAAAAGCAATATAATCTACCTGAAAGCTGAAAAAGGCCAACTCTAGAACAATTTAAAAGGTTAACATTTTTTTTTAACATTTAGTTTTTATATAGTTTACATATATTATAGCTCGTACAGAATTGTAAAATTACGGAATATTTCAACACGAAGTCGTTTATTTATAACTACGTTCTTTAACTTTTTTTATATGCAGTTTTGAGTGTTTTTATATTGCCTTATGTTTAATGTCTAGGTTTTTAAGATTCTAATGTGCAAAGGGAACTGTAATGTTAAGACACTGCAAAAATAACAAACAAAAAAAAAACAACAACATTGTATATGTTTTTGTTGAGTTGTAATGGGTTATTAAAACGTTGACTGTTAGTTTAACGTCACGTACTGAATTTTTGGATAAAACTATTGGCTTTTTGGACGGTTTCTTAAACTCTCTGTATTGAAATTAATAGAAGATATACCACCAGACAAAATGTTTCATTTCGAACTAATATTGCTATAAAGCAATAATTGCAATTATTTTGCTGAGGTTGGCTATATTTCTGATTGTTTAAGACGTTGTAGTTATGATTCGTTCATCACGGGTTTATAAGAAGAAACTTTTACTAATGTTACTGGTTTGCTGCACACTTATAAGGCAGCGGATAAAAAAGCACTAGTTGAACTGTATTAATACGAGATATTCTGTTGTTTCAGAAATCTATAGTACTGGTGATGATTATGCTAATATTTGCTTGTAACAAACCGAGGACAATATAACATATAGGAATGCCGACGCGTAAATCATCAAAGCGCTAGGAATGTTTCGGAGAGCCACGCGGACGCTGGCACGAAAAACATGATCTCAAACATCAAAACAGAAAAACACATTGATACAAGATTTCGATAAATAAGTGTATATACGCTCAAAGAGAAATAAATGAATTGTAGCAATGTCGACTTAGTGAAATATTACAGTAAATCAGCGGGATGATTAGCTGATCCGCAATAAAAATTACAGAAGCTTACCAGAAACATATGTCGGAATTATCTAAATTGTTACCTGTTAATTAGTAACCGGTTCGGGGAGGAACAGAGTATAACTCACCATGTACTCAAAGTAATGGTTACCCTATTGATTCGTACCTAGCAATGTTAGCACTTCTTCGAGTTGTGCCAGGTATTATTAACGCCTTTGAAACAAGCCTAGGGAATACCTCAGAATATACGAAGTGTTAATGTCAGTGATTAATGTAGGACTGACCACCTGTATGAATCGCGGTACTAATTGTACTTCTGTTTAGATCGTTTTTCTTAATCGATCGTTAAAGTACGTTTATTTGATATTATTATTATTATTTATTGTCATTTGAAATAATTTCGTACATTTAAAGATTAAATTATAAACAATATGTTTACCAACTGCCTTTCAATTTCCTCCGAAAGCAGCGCATTCAGTTCATAATGTTATTTCGTAGCACGAAAATTACACTGCAAACTTTGGACATTTTATCACGATATAGGGAGGAAATAAGGGGCTAAATTAAAGGAATTGTGAACGAAGAGCAAGTAATACATTTTGCACAATCATATGGATTGGCAACTTCCAAAAATCGATAAAACCAATATGATAGTACCCATGATCCTTTGCACGCTCAGCGATTATCGGCAATTTTCGTTTGTTTTCTTCTCGAATTATGATATAAATATATTCAGGTTTGAATATGTCAAACATTGCATAAAGAAAGAAAAATACAAACCTCAAATAATAAATATTGAGAAAAAAAACGGCTGAAAATGATGTCTTTTATACAATATTCTTTGAATCATTTCAAGTTAGCCGACGGTTCATAAATCGGGAAATCTCGCCGCTCGCGATAATTCAATGTTTTGTATAGGAAAATACAAGAGTTGTCAATCCATGTGTAAATAGGTCTGTGGCACAATACAGCATCTGTTTTAAGCGCTGGAAATGTCATTTACAGATCTGCTCATGGTACCACTTTCGCGGCATGATCATAGCACATACTCGTAGACAACTACAGGTATTGTTTAGGCTTTGATGTGAGAAATATGTAATTTATTTGACATAGATTTGCGTTACCTGCTCAGCATCTCGGTATGTCGAACTTTTGGCATCATATTTGCTAATCATGTTTGTCATTATACACCATGGTTTGCGTTTATTCTCATATGGAGTCATGTCAAAAATACAAATCATCTTTCAAGCTGGAATGTGCCACATTCAAGGACACTCTTCATCAGTACATTTTTGTCAAAACTGTAGTAGAACCTTGACAAAAATGAACCTGTATGATAGATAACACATGTAAACACAGACATAATTAGTTGGCAGGGTTGTGTTTAATAATGAATTGCAAATGTACAATCTCCACGGTAGGTATCACTGCCGCGTAAAACGCGTCCTCTATACTATATGAACAGTTAAAGTCGATCTTCTATGTGAATAAGGGCAGTAGATTTCCGAGATCCTTACTTTTATCGAAATGGTAACTTTGTCTTACATGATTATTATAACATCAAATTCGGCATACAGCAATAATTAAATGACAAAATTCTAACCTTTGGAACTTAGATTTATTTTTCAAATTAATGATATTACAACATTGCCGTCTTTGAAATTACAAATGTATATTTCAGTCACATATCATTCAGAACAATATTTCATGGTATATTAAAATCTTATTATCCAATAGAATTATTGAAAAGAAATGTAGACATTTTGTTCTTAAACTGTTAATGCTTAATGGACCTTTTCCAGTTTTTTACGATTAATTTTAAAGCCAACCTAAGCCTATTGTTAAGGGATTATTTTCTTTTCATGTCTAGGTCAACTGCTCACTAGGTCAACTGCTCACAAACAGTATCTAAAACAAACCCACGTTCTTTTGTGCAAACCATTGGATATGTTATGTGCCAGTGTGACCATTGGATAATTCAGCTATTAATTCTAATACTGTTGTAAACACTGGACACGCCCTTTTTCAAATATTGTGATAGACAAAGATCGAAAAAAGAAATGTATCGCTTCATAATTGATTTGTAGGCATCATTTTCTAATGTTCTACTTCAAGTAAATGAACACGGGCTGTGGTTTTCCGCCTAGTGAATGTTTGAATTGACTTCAAATTAAATGTAATGTAGCACGCTGATGTAAAAATAGTTAAAACGTGATCAGAACATAAGTTATATTTCATCAGTGTCAATTTGAATGCCTGACCGCCTTCGTGTACGTCAGTTTATGTGAGTAAGTTTGCAGTTTCTTGTGGAGACTTTGTCTGGTGCTGGTCCGCTCAAAGAACATTTCTTAGGTTAACTATCCGCCTGTAAATAAATAAAAGCATGTTGAAACGGGTTTAAACCGCAAGAAAAAAAAACAAATAAATATTTTTTTTAAATCGCTTGAAGTGCTAGAAAGCCGCTGTGTCATCATAAATAAGTCAAGACTGAATCTCGTTATAATGTGTTATACTGAATCTCGTTATAGTGTGTTATACTGAATCTCGTTATAGTGTGTTATACTGAAGTTCGTGTAAGTTATCGGCAAATTGTTACGTGCAAAAATGTTTTGAGCCTCTTTATTAGCAGATGAAGATATGCATTTTTACAATTTTTACAATGATTGCATCTTAAATGTTTTATGGATGGGAATACAATTCACCTTGGTCTGTGTACGTTTAAAGTTATATTACCCTTCAAAATGGCTACATCAAATACTAACCACCAATCAAAATGACCTATCAAATATCAATCACCCTTCTAAATGGCCATATCAAAAATTAATCAACCTTTAAAATGGCCATATCAAATATTCATATATCGATATCAAGAATGAAGCTTCAAAGACAGTATAAAACATGTAAGAAATTAGTGACAAGTTTTTTTTTCTTAACAGAAATAAAAGAAATTATACATAACAGAAGGGATAGAATTTCAGTTTTTGACCAGGGTAGTAAAACAAGATGAATACAGTGTTTCTCTATATTTACTGTTATGCAAAGTCATATTGATACATCTTGGTAAAAACTATGGCAATGTTCATTATTCTAAAAGTATAAATATATGGTTCGACATGTTCTTTTTAGAACTACATGTATTTACTTTGAACGGTAGCATCACTTTAGGTACATGTAGTATTTAGAATATATAGCAAAATTGTACAGACAGTAGGGACCACGAAGAATAGACAAAAATAGCTGCAGACAACGAAATAATACATTAAAATACAAAATTATTAAAAAAAGATGTATTATTTATTTCAGTACTTCTAAATCTTCGTACAGAGAAAGTGTTAATGAAAATAAACGATGAAAGGCTGCAAGCAAAATTAGATAGAGCATATAACCTGATTATAATTTGACAGTTATGGGTCGAATATTAGTTAGCTAACACATTAGTTAGGGCATCGAAGTAATATTTCCAATTATACCTAAATCGACAATTTCTTGAAACACAGTCACTATTTGCTTAGTTTGCCCAGAAAGCATTACTTTTGATCACATGAAATTACTTTCTTTCCCCAGGAAATATTTATCATATTTTGCATCGGTAAGTTAAACTTAAGCTATGTTATGAGGTTACTTGTACTTATTTTACTTGTTCTGGTCTGGTTTGTGTTCAGCCTTTAAGAAATGAGACATGTACAAAAATTTAAAACACATCTTTTTTAACTTTATCGTTTACTATTGTGTTACAGATAGTTTAGAGCTGTAATTTGTTGGAATTGGTTCCCTGCAATTTATCTGGAATTCGGTGCTTACATTCACAGTTGGCATGCACTGGTTCCCTGTTTTCAGGCCATACATTTATATTTCTTCCGTCTTTCTTCTATTTTGTGATTTTTTGCCCACAAGCATCACGCACCATTGGCAAACTTGCAACAAAAGTCACAAAAAGCGGCAGGGTACGCGTATAAAACCCAATGACGAGTTTTGTTTGACTGACGAGACGCAAGTATGTTATAAACACGACAATCTACTTCTGGAACGTGTATTTTAAAGCTGCAAATAATTTTATGTTGTTTTTTCTAGGCCAATAAATAATATTTACAAGAAATTCTTCTGTCGCATCCCAGAGTTCCATCGCCTTCTCGTGCCAACGCGGCATCATTCAGTTACGTTTACGACCATAGTTTATAGCAACAGTTCAACATCACGTTCTTTGCTAAAAATGTGAGCTTTTATCTTACAGTCTATATATCCAATGAATATTTGCAACTATTTACCAGGAGATGAATATGCACCCACGTGAAAGTATGTTATATAAACGACGGCGCATTTTTATGCACGTGCATTATATAATAGCGAAACGAAGCCATTAAGGTGATTTCATTTTGCCTAGATGTTTAAGTTTTTTTTGCTACAGGCAATGATATTAATTAGGTTTTTTACATATTAAAGCTTAGGTATCTGTGCGACCAAGTTGTGCAAATTTATAAGTAATCACCTGTCAGTAATGGTAGATTAAATAATAAATACAATATAAAATGTATTATGTTTCATAGAATCTTGCAAAGATATGTTTCCATAGAAACAGTACAGGACAAAAAACGACTGCAGCAAAACGCTAGTCAGACTAACCGCCTGAAGAACAACTTGAAAACAGTGAAAGATATAACGTTAGCGCATCGCGAAGAATTGTTAAATGTCAAAGCATTCGTTCTGTATGCGGTGTCTTGAAAAAGTAACAACGGCGTCTGGATTACTCTGTTTCTAGATTGTTAATACTTTACCAAACTACTTGTACCCGTATAGATACTATAGTTATGAGCTGAGCTCTGCCACTTATTGCGTTCATTACACGTATTATTTCGAATTAATACTATGCCAGCCTTTGCTAAATCTTACCCAGTTTAGTTGTGTACAATTCAAAGAACTAACGCCAAGTACCACTTTTTATAACTCAATGAGAATCATCATAGCCACTTCGGTAAATTACTGCTGACATTGCAAAATATGATTATCAAGAACAAAAATATTTCATGTCGTAATTAAGACAACTGACAGCTCAATTATCTAAACAACTAACTACCTTTTGATTTTTGTTTTGAATTGGAAGGATTAAGTTTTCTTTTTCTTAGTGTTATCACCTATGAGGATAATGTCAGTTTTCCAATAAAAGTGCTTTCCCAATAACATGTGCAGATTAAATAGGAAAAGCAATTTGTTATCTCAGAGCCTGCTCTGATGTTGCCACCGAAGGCATATTGCAAACACTCTTCTCATTTTTTATGTACGCATAAAAGCTCAGTACGAGCTTATTTAATCAATGTTCCCTGTACAGTTAGCTATGTATCATTTGTAAGTCTACATTGTGGTGTATACATCATCGGTCCTCTGTTTTTGATGCAACATAGCGGGCGTGCATCCCACATATTATTTACTCTAGTAATTTGGTACATACGATTTCTACGAATACCGTAGATATACCGTGTTTTGTTAAGGACTGTACTAACTGTTTAATTATCAGGTACTAATGAACTAATTATGCGGCCACTGGCTGGACGCTCACTGGGACAAAATTACTATTCACATTTTTGGTCGAAGGTTTTCTTAATCATAAATGTGCTAGGACTGTCGGATATCCAAGTATTGTGCGGTGAATGCTTTCAGTAAAATGAATAATTTTCGACGAATTCTCGAACAGAATTCCCACACTTTCTGACTTTCCAAATATAGCCATGCAGTTTCGCTTCAATATCGATTTTAATGAAACAATAATAATCATATGTTAATCGATGCCGTTGTCAAAGAAGGTACAGATTATCGATAATCAAGATATTATCAAGGGAGACTATCTGCTAAATTTCCTTATAATTTCTGGCAATGCTCTTCAATATACTCTTTCCGAAAGAGATGTGTATCAGAAATTTATGGCCCTGTCGGACACCTCTGTATATCATAGGTGAACATACGTTCCCTAGACTCACTCTTCTTTTCTATTTATTTATGTAGTTAAGATCCATTGATACTAAATGTTTACTTTGAATTCACAAATAGCTTCCACAAACAAACAGTCTATATTCTGTTATTAACATGGGAAAGGAGGAGCTTTTCAAAACAATTCTTTTCATTTTTGTGCAGTTAGAATACTTGTGTGTTTGCTTGCGTGACCTCTTCCGTGTTATCTTAACTTACAAAGCATGCTATTTTAGCACTATTAGTTGATACATTTATACTAATACAAAATTGCCTACTCATATGTGTTTGTTTTTACATGTTTTCCTCACATAAATATGACAAACCGCGGTGTTTCGCAGACCTTCTTGTGGCAGTTCATTAGATCCCAGGTGCATTGGAATTAACTAGTACATCGTCTAGGTAAACTGTGATGCCCGAACGATGAGTAAGTACGTATTCAGTGTTTCTATGATTATCTACAATTGAAACTCATTTCCTGGTTAGTTTTGTGTAATTTACCATTAAGAAGATAAATGTTCTTTATGTTGATAACTTGCTTGTTGAGGTATTTATGTATAAAATGGGAGTTTTTGGACAAAATCTGATTACAAAATATGCACCAGTAATTTCCAACTAGCATCTGTCTAATTAAACGTAATGTAGGCAAGTAATTAATGCAACTTTTGTCTATAATCTACCTACATTAACATTAAATACACATTTGTCATTTGACTCACAAAATGCATTTTTTTTCTAAGACCAGCCAACAAAAGAATGAAGTGACCTGATTCTTGACGGATTGTTTGTCTTCTATTAAAAGATTCATATAATCAAAACTTAACAAAATAACGAAAGAAACGACCTTTCCGTATTCATTCTGTATTTATTCAAGTCGTTCTTGAGAGCTCCAAATTACACTTTATGGTAAAAGGAAGTCATAGATTTTGACTGTTTCACATTGAAGGCATATAAAAGCGCTTTCCCTTTGCACCATTTTCCTTAATGATACCGTGTTTATTGTCCCAAGGTCTTCACTCTATGCCCTTAGTCCTAGCATATAAGCACTTTTGACCTGGCTGGGCGAAGCTGACTTTCGCCTTTTAAAATCTCAATGTTTGTAGTCCATATACTGTTTTAACGAGTATATCTTGATATATCGGAACGTCTACACGACACAAAGCTCGCCCAGCCTTGTCAATTAAGTTTGAAAATTAAACTGCTTGCACGAATTACACCGGTCCATCGTTTTCTTTTCCCAAATGAGCACCAATAGTCCCTGAACAATGTACTTTACAAATCTTTCATCTCATCCTGCCGCCTGAAATGATAAACCCAATCCCGTTTTGATAAATTTAAAAACACATTTAGTATTTAACATGTATATAAGTCCCATAAATTGTCATATTGCTTGTACAAGGCGACTTTTGAGTATTTATGAAACTTGTTTTCAACAATCATATTATTTCTGCAAATTTTAATACGCCATGACAATTTGTGGGCATTGTATACCCTTCCCAGCACTATCATAAAACTCTTAAACTGTTGTATGGTTATATTTTTACTACTGCATTTTCTTTTATCTATATTCTTGTACTATTTAGGTTAAAATGGCAAACGAATTCTTAGTTTCCAAATGGAAGATCTGGTACAAATCCCTGGATGTCAACCACGATGGCACGATTTCGATGGCTGACGTGGAAGAATCAAGGTTAGTGTTAAAAGCCGTATGCCCAAAACTATAACCTTTCATTACTGGAGAGGTTTTAAAACGTTAATATGATGTTACATGTGCCCATCAAAGTGACCATCATAATTTTATGTAAGAGATTTAGCACTGATTTAGAGGCAAAGGGGCTCGACTCTAAATAAAATAATACACTATAGCAAGATTTAAAATAGGCTGTATAGCCGTCAAGTTGAAAAATGGTCAAATATATGCGATAATTAACAACATGCCAATGACACTGCACGTGGCAACCGCACTATCTGAGTCTGTAGTTCAAATTGTCTTTATCACCTTACTTGTTTGTTTAAAATTATCGTCATCAATACCATCTTTTTTTTTATTTCCTCGCTTTAAACATTTTACCTATCCAAATAAACTAAAATTCAAAACAAGGGATATACATGTAATACTTATAAGTATAGGAACTACATATTCAGGGGGACTTTTGAATTGTGTTATGTTATTTTGAATTTGTTGCCTGACAGTCGGAGTTCTTACCTCTACTTCTCAACAACTGGTGTACACTGTAAGACTTGGTTCTGCTAAAAAGTTTAAGTTAACATTAGAAAAAAGACACTAAACGCAAATATAAAATAGCAATCAATCAATCAATCAATCAATCAATCAATCAATCAATCAATCAATCAATCAATCAATCAATCAATCAATCAATCAATCATTCAATCATTCAATCAATCAATCAATCAATCATAGAGCAAACCCCTCAGTAGCAAAAACAGTTATTTTTACGCTTGTATCAATTTTTCTTCAAACATTTTACAGGAGCAAGTTCTCTGAGCTCCATAATCTGGATTCAGACAAGAAGAAAATGGTGATGGAGAACTTCGAGCAATGGTGGAATGACTATGTATTCAGGGGAAACACCGGGGACGTCTCAGAACAGATGTTTATTGACGCCCTTAACAAAGAATTAGCGGCAGACAAGGGCAAATTCCTTGAAAAAATGCAGAAATGCTTTGATGTGCTCTTTGATGTGATTGACACAAACAAAGATAGGTCCATCTCAGAGGATGAGTTCCTTATTGCATTCAAAGCCTATGGCCATGAGAATGTAGCACTTGATACAAAGTTCTTCTCGGCGTACAAACCGAGGGACGGACTTGTCCCATTGAAAGAAATCGTTACTTCCTGGGTCGATTTTGCTACTAGCACGGACAGCTCAAAGCCAAATGTTGTTAAAACAGCATTTGAGGCTGGTGTATAAATGCAATGCTACTTGGAAAGATTTACCATTAAATCCCTGACCAATGACATTCAAGCGTGCCAGCTGGCGGAATATAAACACTGACTTTCCGAGTTTTATAAATGTGTTCCGACTCATTCTATCAAAATAATAATTTAATGTAGTTAAGATTAGAAACTTTGCGACTTTTCACGTCATTGATATTAGTGATGTTTATTACAAGTATTTCTACATTCTTATGTTTTCATTACCATCGAAATCAGCGGGACTTGCAATTTAGAACTCGGGAATGAACAAGACCGATGGCCTTTGACGTTAAATGTCGCACACATCAGTCGGTTTGAATATTTTGTCATAGACCTTATTTTGAATATATAGACCATGAACTCCGATCCTGTGTTGCTTATTATTCGTCCTTATCTCTTTTCCATGTATGAAAATGTATGCTAAACATTGACACATTTAAACATTTAATTTTGATTTAGATTAAGAATTTAGGTATTAATAGAAAACAGGTGAACAAGCAAACCAAATATTAAGATATGTACATTTAGTATATTTCTTTCAGAGTTTCTAAAAATACTTTTTTAAGTATGTTTGTTCTGTTTTTCAAATGATCCTAAAGTTATAGAATGGCATTACGTTCTAACGATGATTTTTCTTCAAAATTCTAAAATATCGATAAATCCATATACATACAAATAATATACAATATAAATATGTACCTATTTAAATGTATTTAAAGTGTGTATACTCTAAAATGTCCAAGATTGGCCACAATACATAAAAAAGCAACGACCGAAAACTCCTTCGCTGCTAATAAATAGTCAAAAATATACAAAAGTAACACAACAGGCATAATTTCGGACTGAATTATATCAACATATATCCAACAACATCCGTATAATCAATGATATTACTTTCGTTTGATATTTCTTGATAATTGTACAAATAGATGTGAATTTACAAAATGAAGTGTTCTACTGTCATACCAGGCGCTGTCATTGTAGCGTATTCGATTACTGTTAATCAAGCGTCTCAGAGGACATAAGAATATCATTGGTTGTATTTGAAAGGCTGCAGGATACAGATGCCGAATTTATTAAGTTTAATAACTATCTAAAGATATTTGTAGGTTCATGAGAAAGTTGTGCTATTGCAGTCTCAATATTTAGACAGAAATAAGGCGTTCAAATGTAAAGGTTTTGAAGTACGTCATCCTGTCAGAGACCGTGTCTTCTTAATAACCTGCCAGGAAAGCTTTAACCTTTGATACTCACTAGTCAGCTCGCTTATGATAGTTATCAAAGAAAAGGCCATCTCAAGGTCTTTGGTGCAAAACAAGGAAATTCCATTGCAAAGTAGAAGAACTACTTTATTGAAAAACACGTACCTGTAGGTCCTGTCAATATTCATACTAGCAGACATACAAGCTCTGTTTCGGGGCGCTGATGTAATCTGGGTGTCCACTTTTGTCTATAATATTGCCCCGGATGGTTAATAAAACTCTATCCGCCATTGAGGCTAGAAAGTACCCATTAAAGTACCACGGTTATGTTGCGCGCCCTTACACGGCCCGTGATCATTTAAGATGTTACAATTACTCTAGGCATATTATATCTTTCTAAATCGAAGGTGCATGCTTTATAAATAGCAAATATTGTTTTTAGTGATACTGCTAAAAACGACAAACATAATTAATAACATGAAGAATGTCCTCCAATAGAAATTCTAGCTTTGTTAATTTTCATTGCCTTACAAAAATTAAAAGATAATTAATAAGTGAATTTGTAAACATGGTAATGGTGCATATTCCATTAAATTTTATCTTGAACACAGCTCGACCTGTCCAATCTTGCCCCACTAAATTTCTAACATGGACGTTCCTGTCTTTCAATTTGGAGAGTACAACTAATTGCCTGCAAAGCGAACAAAGCAAGCTCATAATCTGACCGAAGGAATGTGTAAGCTAATCGTGATATACAGTCGTCGCAATGGTCGAATCAATTGCAATAGACAGCGCCAGAGATAAGATTACCGTTTTACAAAGATTTTTATATAATTCAGTCTGTCCACAGTCATGAACAGTAAAGGATTTTCCAGAACATGCCGAAATCGCATTGTGAACGAAGGACCTTTACATACTCTGACATTTGTAAATCTATCTAAATAAACAATTACATGTAGGACGTTCTATACATCATTTTCGTTTAATTCTAAAGCTTTGGTTATCTCGCGGCTAGAAACACCAGGAGAAATAGCAATTACAGAATATCAGAATATTATAATTACAAATATCATTTTCGTCTTTGCACATTTTTTGCACCGTTTTGTTTTGTATTCAAATGAATGGAATTAGAACTAACATTACTTGTAAATTTGTAATTTTATTTAAGTCATCGTCCTTTTTGCGATCGGGCTGTAAATTTGTGTTATATATTGTTGTGATGCGTCTGTAACATTTAACCTAAGCCAGAAAGCCTGCAACAGAAAGACAAAATCACGAAACAACAGATCCATCAACATATGGTATCAATTTGCCATTTACGTAGGCATCCACTAACTGACCAACATGTTTGACAAGCCAGGTTTAAGGAAAAATGCAAGTACATGTAAATATGATAACATCCTAACTTTAATACCCCTTTCTTTGGCATGTGAAATAGCTTTAAATGTAGATGTAGACTCCAGTTTGATAGTTTTATGTATTGTCCTGAACTGTTTAATAGCGTATGGCTGGAATGTCTATAGTAGAAAATCTACACTTATTTGTTCATTAATGTTTCTTTATTTCATGTTTTCCAGTGAATTATACAGTTTTCTTAGTGAAACAGTGGTTTACCTTTTTTTCCACTATTTTTACAATCTTTAACTCGGATTCACGTCAAAAAGTATTCCGAGCGTAATTAATTCTGGAAACCATGCGACGATGACGTCGTTTAAATGACGTCATTTGCGCTTTGTTTTCGGATGATGTTTCCCGCGATTTTCGATATTTTATAGAAACAAACTCAATAAAAGTAGAGTTTCAACCATACAATAAACAGAAAAATTGTTGGTATCGGTGTAATATCACGTTAATTTTACTCGTGAACACCAAAATTTGTTATTTTCACTCGTGGCTGCGCTACTCGTGAAAATATCACTTTAAGTACCCACTCGGTGAAATTATAACATGATCTTACACTGGCACCAACAATTATCCTCTATGTTTTGTTAACTTAAAACTAGACTGATTACTGACGAAAGACTAGATGTTGCATAGTTTTCTTCGCCTTAACAAATATACTAGTATAACCCTATTAAGCAAATTATAAGACGTGTATTTAATAATGCAACTTGTTTATTTCAAGAGAAATGGCGAACGAATTTCTAGTTTCCAAATGGAAGATCTGGTACAAAGCCCTGGATGTCAATCATGATGGAAAAATATCACGTGAAGACGTCGAACAATCAAGGTAGTAATGCATAACATTACACTTCGCAATACATGAACTAATTGCTTTATCTCTAATTTCATGTAGATTCAAATGTGTTACTTTTTGTAGTTTCGGTTAATCATTACTTATCTGCTTTGGTAAAAAATAAATGTACAAAAGAATAAAAATGTGAAGAACTACTTTCATAGAGTATGTTATTTGCCGTGGCGCAGTGGTATCGCGTTCGCCTCATGATCTCGAGCTCGATCCCTACAATAGCCATGTATGTAGTGTCCTTAGGTAAGACACAAATAATTACACATAGCGTCTCTCTTTTCGAGGTTGATTCCATTTGGAATGAGCCTCGAAAGCGATTTATCTAAGTTGTAAGAAATTAGAAAAGACTGAATGAAATAGTATATATATACCTTTTGTACTTCGTTAGCCTTTCTTTATCCGCTTGTGTAAAATAACTAGTCTACAAAAGTACAAAAATGTGTAGCCTTTCTTTATCAGCTTTTGTAAATAAGAATTCTGCACCAAATAAAACGTGAAGCACTACTTTATAACGTAAAAACTAGCTAAAACTTACATACGTTCAACATCTTATTACCATCATTTTGTTTTCACAATTGATTTATAAAGCGTAAATTATTTAGACTGACTAACGGATTTTTTCTCAATGTTCAATTTGAAATGTCTGTCTACATATTTAAACTTTATTTGACTTATTTATTGTTCAATTTTGATAGATTCGCATAAATCTTGGCTAAGTCTTTTTAAAAACTTATTCTCTTTTACAAACAGGAGCAAGTTTTCTGAACTGAGTCATTTAGCTGAAGATAAGAAAAAGTTTGTCGAAGAAAACTTTGAGAAATGGTGGGATGACTTCATTTTCCGGGGCAAAGGTGGCGAGATCTCAGAGCAACAGTTTGTGGACAGTCTCAACAGTGAGCTCCAGGCGAACAAGAAGAAATTTACCGCTACCATGAAAAACTGTTTTGACAGATTGTTTGATGTTATTGACACTAATAAGGACAGGTCTATATCCGAGGAGGAGTTCCTAATTGCGTTTAAAGCGTACGGACATGAAAATGTCGCGCTTGATACGAAGTTCTTTAAAGCTTACAACCCAGTTGAAGGACTTGTACCTATGAAAGATATTGTAGCTTCCTGGGTAGACTTTACGACCAGCGAAGATGGTTCAAAGGCAAACGTTGTGAAAACAGCTTTTGAAACTGGCGTGTAACCTCGCGTATTCTTTAAGGACATAATGCTATCCAAATTGATTTTCCGACCAAATGTATTCACTTTAAACTAACAAATTTTCCAACGAATATTTTCAGCTGATTTGATTACAAAGAAAAACTGGTTTTAGTGTGCAAATCAATGAAGAAACGTACATCATTTTAAAATTTGCCAGTGAATTTGCCGTTCCAAAAGAAACTTTTCAGACAAACAAATGTTATATCAGTCTAGATATGTATAGACCTTATGAAAAAAATTGTACTAAAGGTCATGGGTTATTTTTCTTTGTCAATAAGCGAATGT